>JBBYHK010020899.1:0-10713 GCA_038382065.1 Adansonia grandidieri | reverse complement strand
GACTATCATCATAAAATTTGGTTTCTCATTTGGTTAAGTGATTAATGTGATTGAGATTTACCAATTGTATAGTTGAAGGTTTAGACTTTTTAGTAAATCCTTGCATTTTGAGTGTTAAATTGATTATTTCCCATATTGCGTTACCCATTTAGGGTATTTTCGTTATTTTGAAGTATTTCTAGCATTTTTAGCCATTTTAAGTTTAATATGTAATTTTGAGAAATTTAGGGACCTATTAGCAATTTTTGTATTTTAAGTCATTTTTGATATCAAAGTTACCCATTTAAAGTAAAATTGTCATTTCATATCATTGTCGAGTCTTTTTGGGTTCCAGGATGCTTTCATGACAACGGTAGACCTTAAAGATATTTTAGTAATTTATGTTAGAACCAAGATCTATGTGATTACTGGGATGCTTTCATGTCAAATGTGCACAGTAAGAATAGGTTCATTCTTTTATGATGTCATCGAGTCTTTTAGGTTACTAGGATACTTTTATATTGAAGGTAGACCCTAAGGACATTTTAGTAATTTATATTAGAACCTAGTCCTAAGTGATCACCAGGATGATTTCATGTCAAAGGTGTACAATAGGAATAGGTTCGTTTGTTTATGATGTCATTGAGTCCTTTAGGTTACTACGATACTTTCGTGTCGAAGGTGTACTTCAGAGGACATTTGGTATCTTTAACCAAGTTTGAGTCTTAGGATAAGTTTCTATTAATTTTGATAAAATTAGATTCTTTTAATAAATTGAGGCAATGCACCTGATTTGAAATAGTCCATAGGTTTGCTTGCTAGAATATGGAAGTCATCTTATTGATTATTTTAAATGAAGGTATTCAACTTTTAAACTTTTTCATGACATCTGTAGTATTATCGCAGACCTCAGAGTTTGTTTTTAAGGGTTTCGTAATCCTTGAAATACGAACTTCGATAGGTTATCAATCTCACTTAGCCAAAATAGATTGGTGGCAACTCCAAGGTAAATAGTCATTTTATAATGATTATTTAGTGTTAAGTTGAGTGAGTGATTCATCTTGAAGACTTAGTCTTCAAAAAAAGAAAAGAAGATAATGATAAAATCTTTCGTGTTCCTCCAGTCTTCTAGTGGGGTGCGAAAGAGATAATGATAAAATCTTTCGTGTTCCTCCAGTTTTCAATGGGATGCGAAAGATATTTTAATTTTAAAAAATATTGAAACTCTATTTTCTCAAATAGAATAATAAATTTGTTTCATAAAATTTTATTTTGATATACGAGAATTATAATTAAATATCAAATATTGAAACTGGATAAAATTATATTTAAATTAACACATAATTAATAAAGTACCGATTACCGGGCATAATGAAAGGGATCGATCCTTACTCGTGATTATATTTGACTCTTGAACTTTTTCATGACATCTCTAGTATTATCGTAGACCTCAAAATTTGTTTTTAAGAGTTTTGTAACCCTCAAAATACGAACTCTGATAGGTTATCAATCTCACTTAGCCAAAATAGATTGGTGGCAACTCCAAGATAAATGGTCATTTTATAATGATTATTTAGGATTAAGTTAAGTGAGTGATTCATCTTTAAGACTTAGTTTTCAAAAAAAGAAAAGAAGATAATGATATGGCCCCTAGAAACAAAAAATAATGATATATATATATATAGATAGAAACAAGGGATATACATGTTTTTAAGGTTTGGCTAGTCAAGATTTGTATCCCGACCATGTTGCCACAGTAAGGACATAGCAAAAAAAAGGGAATGAAATGCTTATGTTGTGGTCTATTGCAATAGAAGCCAGAAGAAGAAAAGGAAATTAGGGTGAGCAAATATTTAGGTAACTGAAAAAATTGATTGAAACCGATGGTTGTCGATTCATCTAATTTTGGTTGCAATTATCCCCTAATTCGGTTTAAACATATTTAATCACTTAGTTTGAGGTTTTTTTTCTAAACTGAACCGATCAATTAATCCAATAATAAAAATATTATTAATAATATAAAATCCAAACTTAACACATATCCATAAACAAAAACCAACAAACTTAACTCTCCACTAACTAGTCTATCCAAGTACCCAACCACCTCACATTAATTCAAATAGACAGTTAAATCGAACAAACCAACTGTTAGTTCAATTTCATACTCGAAGTCGGTTGATTCCAATAGTTTGATCGATTTAATCAGATATCGATATTTTAAGACCGAACCAATCAAATGCTCACCCTAAAAGAAATGAGAAAATGTGAGGAAATATTTTAAAAATATTGCTAGAGTCCTTTAGGACTCGAAAATAATAATAATTAGCGTTATGCTCGTGTGATGCTGCGAGAGCTATTTTTTTGTGTTGTAATATTAATAAAAATTATAAATTATTATACCTTCATTATTTAATATTTAATTTATATAAATTTCATTAATTTCGATGATAGTAAAAGAAATATAAAAGACATTAAGGATGAGAAAGATTATGATGAAGATGAAGTATGTATGCTAATAAGAATGCATATGTAATAAAATGTTGGTAATAAGAAAAAGGAATTGTTGGTTAAGATTTTTGAAAAATAAAATGTACTATTTGCATTTCAATGATTATTATCTATTCTCTGAAACAACATTTTAACGTTATAAACAACGGTTATGGGAGAGATATTATCGATCTCGAGATGCTATCATTGCCACCTCCTGCACCACGGTCACCATTAAACCACCTGTTTAGATTATTGAAAACTTATTAAGCCAAAAAAAAAATAAAAGAAGAATAAGAAAAAGAACCTAGAAAAACTAATGAAGAGAAAAAGAAAGAAAATTATTTTTGGCTTTGTATCTCTTATTTGCTTGCTCCACAAATTTACTAATCTATCCAAAACAAAAAAAAAAAAAACCCCTTCCCATGCTTTGTTCTTTTTCTTTAAATTTTTTCACCAAACCTTTTCACACAATCTCATCAATCTATCAACTATTAAAATACTAAAATAAAATTAAATATCCTCAAAATCACGTGCAACCGGCAAAAAACTAAAGGCTCCTCAGTAACGTGACCAAAATAACATATAAGATGTAAAGAATACCTCTAATTATATATATATTTTAATTAATGTAACCCACTGCCAAACAAAATAAAAGCAAAAGACAGAAGAATTTTAAGCTTTTAAAAAAATATCTCTTAAATACTAAGACTAAAAAATAATAGGTAGTATAGAAGATAAATAAATAATTTTTTTTCGAGTAGGTCAAATACAAATATCAAATTAATTCGTAATTCTATGTATACCAACATCTTTAAAATGCATAATATTGGCGCTTATATATATGCAATATAAATATATATATATGTAGTGTAGAATTTAGTTTTAAATTGAATCATAATGACCAACTATATAAAATATAAGATGAATTGACACATGATATAAATGTATATTAAAGATAATATAAATGCAATACAAATATATGAATGTGTCAAAATATACATAAGTGAATAGTTAACGAATAAAGATTTTTATATAAGTTTATAATATTTTATATATATGAAAGATAACATGATCACTACATATATAGAAAAAAATAAAAACATAATATAAAAAATAATAAGAACATGACAAAAATAGATGAACGTGTAAAAATAAAATAAAATAATCTAAATATTTTAACACATAAAATGTATAATATTTTAAACATTCAAAAAATAATACTAACACAAACATAAATTATTTTTTCTCTTTCTCCTTCTCTTTCTTTTTTCTTTTTTTTTTCTTTTCTTCTCTCTTGCCACGAACGAAAAAAATACATGTGATATATATAAAACCAAAATAATAAGAAAATGAAAATAATAAATGATAGGAAAATAAAAATGATAAATATATCCTTATACATTTAAAAAATGTTACTATAGTACTTAAGGACTCAAAATTCATGATATGTATATATGTATGTATGTAGATATAGATGTGGATGATGCATAGCCAAGCAAATTCATGGGCTCAAGGACTTCCTTCTCATCGAAGATATTTAGTTTAAGGTTTTTGCAAATTTTATTTAATTTTATATTTTTGTTAAAAAAATTTTGAGTTATTAATACATACTATTCATGTTTAATCATTTTATATGTGTTGTTCATGTTATACATATTATTTATATCATGTAAATTTTAATTATGTTGTGTAAAATTTTAAATGTGTTGTGTTGTGTCAAAGTTAAACAAATTAGTCGTAAATGTATCAATTGGGTCAAGTCACGTAGAATGCATATGGCAACCATGTTATTTTTGTGTTTTGAAATTAGACATATTTAATTATTTATTTCGTGTTTGTGTTAGTAATTCATGTCATATCTGAAATGAGACAAAACATGAAACATGACATGATTATATGAATTAGCAGGTCTAAAATTTATTGTAACAATTTTAACCTACTTTAAGTTATTTTTTAGTTGAAAACAAAAAGATTCATTTGGTCTTTAGTAAAGCTATTCACAAGTAATACGAGCCATGGCTTGAATTTTTTTTAAATTTTTTGTTTAAAATTGAATTTGACTTTACTTGTAAACTTGGATTATTATTCAAAAATATAAAAAATTTATATTAATATAAATATACTTTAATATAAATATAAATATTTATATTATTTACTATTTAAACAATGATTTATCAAATTGGATAAGCTCGAATCACAAAAAATACAATCAAAATCTGACCAAATAAAGGTAGGGTGATTACCCTGCCCTTAAACAGGTTTGTTTGTACCATTTCTTTTACTTCATGCCCACAAGCAGTGCCATGTTCTATTTTCTTTTTTTTTTATAGATAAAATTTTTATTCAAAGAAATAGTTTTAGATCGGAAGCCACGCTCAGTGAGCTGTGTTCTTCCATTCTCTTTAACCCATTCTGAAACGGAACGTCTTCACATGCTCCATTTTTTTTCTTTTCCATGTCTAGAGATGATGCAGGGTGGAGATGATAGAAAATAAATAGAACAGAAAAGAATTGAAAATATTCGAAAAAGATAACGCTGTAGAGATATTTAGGTTCTAGAAAGAAACTTTTTAAATAAAATAATAAAATAATAATCGAATACATTGTAGCAACTCCCTAGATGCATATATATAGGCTAAAACTCCTACTCCTACAAGGTTTACTATTCCTAGTAGAATACTAATTAAGCTTTAATCATAAAACTTATCCCAAACTAAAACTCTAATCCTAAACAATAATCTAATTAAACTAGAATCCTAAACATAGATCTAAATGGATTTCTTTATTTCAGTAGAATTTAAAATTAAATAGATCTCCTAATTGTTAATGCTTCTGCATCATTCTCCCCTAGTTGAAAGATTGGTAATATCTTTAGAAAAGACTTTAGCAGCTTCTTCGCACATTTCTGGATCGACTTTCCTCAATTCTTCCTCTGAAATCCAGGTACTTTCACAAGCTGGTTTTCCCAGCCATTTAATAAGAACCTTCGATAAATATTTCCCCTCCTAGGTGTTATTTCCTTGACATCAAGAACTTCCTGTATGACATCATCTTTCTTGGTAGGAAGCTGGCCAACTTGTTCAGCAACTGTTCTTGGTTTTTCCTCGTTAAATCCCTCAAATTCGTACAAATCTGAGACATTAAAAATAGGACTGATCTGCAAGTCAATAGGTAACTCCAATAAATAGGCATTCGAACCTAACTTTTTAAGCACTTTACTTTGCCCAAATTTCTTAGACTTCAACTTATGATAGGCACCTTTAGGAAATCTTTCTTTCTTCAAATAGACCAACACCAAATCTTCTTTTTTGAATTCCTTAAAACATCTATGTTGATTAGCTGTATTAGCATATGCTGTATTGCTAGCTTTCAATGCATCTTGAACTTCCTTATGAATGCTACGAATGTGCTCAGCAAAAGCTTCCCCATCATCACTCACCCTAGCTTCGTGGGGTCAAGGCACCAAATCAAGCACATGTTGAGGCTTAAGGCCATAAGCAACCTCAAAAGGTGTCTTCTTAATAGTTCGATTAATTAAGTTGTTGTAAGCGAACTTAGCTTGTGGAATAATTGAATCCCAACCCTTCACATGATTTCTAACCAAACACCTTAGCAAGTTTCCCAAACTATGATTAACAGCTTCAGTCTAGTCATCCATTTGAGGATGACAGGTGCTAGAATACTTTAAATCTGTCCCCATTTTACGCCACAAAGTCCTCCAAAAATGCCCTAAAAACTTAACGTCTCTATCAGAAACAATAGACGTTGGAACTCCGTGCAAATGTACTACTTCTTTGAAAAATAAATCAGCAATATGAGAGGCATTTGCTGTTTTAGAACAATGAATAAAATGAGCCATCTTAGAAAATCTATCTACAACTACAAAGATAGAGTCATGCCCCTTTGAAATCTTCGATAAACCCAACATAAAATCCATACTCAAATGAATCCAAGGTGAAGTTGGTTCTAGTAATGGAGTATACGCCTTATATTTTGAGAACTTCCCTTACCAAATTGATAAGTAGCACATCGCCTTACAAACCTACTCACATCCTTGAACATATGAGGCCAAAAATAGCGATCTGTGACCAAGGCCATTGATTTGTCTAAGCTAAAATGTCCACCCAATCCATTCCCATAAAGCTCTCTTCTGATTTGTTCTCGAAATGATCCCTCAGGAACACATAGTTGATTACCCTTGAATAGATATCCTTCATTCAATCTGTATGGCAGCTTATCTACAGCTTTTGGTCCTTGCAAATCTTTCACCACCTGACTGAAATAGGAATCTGTTTGATATTGGTCTTTTAACTCCTCAAATCCAATAACTTGTGAACTCATTATGGTTAAAATCAAGGCTCGCCTACTAAAGGCATCTGCAACTACATTTGTTTCTCCAGTTTTATACTTCAAAAAAAAATTAAACTCATCCAAAAATGAACTCCATCTAACATGACGACCATTAAGTTTCTTTTGAGAGTTTAAATACTTCAATGCTTGATGGTCGTATAAACAACAAATTCCTTATAAGCCAAATAATGCTGCCAGTTTTGGATTGCTCTAACCAAAGCATAGAACTCTAAATCATAAGTAGAGTACTTACGTTTAGCATCGGATAATTTTTCACTAAAAAATACCAAAGGTCTCCCCTCTTGACTAAGAACAGCCTTAATACCATTTTGAGAAGCATCACATTCTACAACAAAAAGTTTATTAAAATTTGGTAATGCTAGAACAGGTGCTTTGGTCACGAGTACCTTGATGTGTTCAAAAGCCTTTTGAGCAGAATTTGTCCACTTGAAACTATCACTCTTCAAAATTTCAGTAATAGGACTCATAATAGTACTGAAATTTCTTATAAATCTCCTATAAAATGAAGCTAACCCATGGAAACTTCTAATCTCATTGAAAGATTGTGGAGCTGTCCAATCCTTGATTGCCTGAATCTTTTTAGGATCTGGTTTTAGCCCCTCTTCAGAAATAATGAACCCTAGAAACACAACCTCAGTTTGCAAAAATGAGCATTTATTTAAATTCACGTAGAGCTTCTCCTTTTGCAACACCTCCAAAACTTGCTGTAAATGCTTCTCCTTACTTGGACTATAAACTAGAATATCATCAAAATACACAACCATAAAAGATTATAAGAAAGGTTTAAGTACCTTAGTCATGGCTCGCATGAATGTACTAGGTGCATAAGATAGGCCGAAAGGCATTACTAACCATTCATACAAGCCTTCAGGAGTCTTAAAAGTAGTCTTCCATTCATCTCCCTCTCTCAATCTGATTTGATGATATCCACTCCTTAAATCAATTTTAGAAAATACCTTGGACCCTGCCAATTGATCGAGTATGTCCTCCAATTGAAGAATAAAAAATCGATACTTGATCGTAATCTTGTTTATAGCTCGGCTAGTAACACACATCCACCAAGATCCATCCTTCTTAGGAGCTAGTAGAGCTGGGCAAGCACATGGACTTTTGCTTTTGTGTACCAATCCTTTCCTTATCAAATCCTCAAACATTTTTGAATTTCCAGCCGCTGAACTGGTGGCATTCGATATGCTGACAAGTTCGGTAAAGATGCTCTAGGCACCAAATCTATAGTGTGTTGAATGCTTCTCATAGGTGGCAACCCCTGTGGCAAAGAGTCACTAACCAAGTAGCAAACTCTGCTAACAATTTTTGAATTTCCTTAGGCTATTCCTTCAAAATTTCCTCTTTAGCGGTATTTATTATTTTGCTGATCACAGCAAATACAACCCCCAATTCTCTACTTTCACTCACTAACTCTTCAGCTTTTAAAAGCCCATTTAATTTGTCAGTCTTGTGTGTCACTACTTCTTTTTGAGGGTGCAATGTATATTTTTTTCCAACTCTATGAAAGAATAAGTATTTTCTTTGGTCGAATGCTGCATATCATGATCAAATAGCCAAGGTCTACCTAAAAGAATATGACACGCATCCATTTGTACCATATGACATAATGCCTCATCATCCATATCATTGCCCATAGTAAACTTGACTAAACATTGAAATTTTATAGGTATCTCAAATCCCTTCTTAACACATTGAATCTTATATGGATGAGGATGTTTTTCCATAGGTAACTTTAGTTTTTCCACGGTTTCTTTATAAACATAGTTTTCTGAGCTACCCCCATCAATATGGCATTACACATTTTATCTCCACACTTAACACGTGTCCTAAAGATACTTTTCCTCCTCCAATCCTCTCTATCATCTTGGCTGGTCATAGTCCTAACCTTTCTGAGCATCAAAGATTCTCCTTGTGCTGGGTGTATATCTATTTCCTCTTCATCCTCAGCATACTCATTATAGATCGGATCAAGTTGTTCTTGATCTTCATCATCAAGTTCAACTAAATTCACCCTTGTTTTAGGACAAGTATAAGAAGTGTGCCTATTTTCTCCACAACTAAAGCATCTGATTTTAGATCTGCCACTCGCCCTCCTAATGTTGGGTTGGGTATTATTTTGAACCTCATTTCCTTTGTTAACCTTACCGGTTCCCATTACGTTCCCTCTACTAACTTCATTGGTTGAAAATTCCCTTTTACTGCTAAAACTGCCTTGAGAAGAGCTAATAGTCTTACCAAATAAAGGCTTCCTTGCACCTAGCGTAATACACGATTTTCAGCTTGTAAGGCATATTGGTGTGCATCCTCCAAGTTGAATATATGAACCACCCCTAGCTCATCTCTAATACTTTGATCTAAACCAGCAATATAATGAGACGTTAATTGCTCGTTACTTTCGTTTAATCCCATTCTAATAGACAAATTTTTGAAATCAGAGGTGTAATGTTCAACCGTCCTTTCGTTTTGCCTAAGCAAATGAAACTTTTTATATAGTTCCATGGCGTAATCTAGTGGCAAAAACTGCTTTCGCAATTTGCTTTTCATATGTTCCCAACTGCTAATTTTTTTCTTCCCTTGACGTGCTCCCTGTTCTTCAACTCTCTTCCACCATTGAAGTGCTGCACTTTTCAACTTAAGCTTCACAAAGAGTACTTTCCTAGGTTTATCCATTGGTTTCCACTCAAAATAATTCTCAACAGTGGCTTCCCAGTCCAAATAATCTTCTGCATGTAACTCCCCATGGAAGTCATCTACTTGGATCTTTGCTCCTCCTCCCGTTAACTCGAGAGCATCAAATAGTCGATCTTCCAACCTCGTACTGCAAAGTTTGCAGGTCCAGCATTATGGAAAGGGTTTTCCGGCTCTCTTTCATCTGAAACATCTTCAAGACCACCTTCTGGCAGGTCAAAAGGGTTGTGGTCACCTTCCGGTATCTCCATTTGGGCTCCCACATCTATTTGTCACTGCAAAGCTTGTACAGCTTACGACAAATCCTCCACCATGTGCCTCAACTCAATCAATTCTGTTTGCTGTTCTTGATTCCCTCTTCCATGACCCCTTGCACGTCCTGCCATGGTTCTGATACCAAATTGATGTAGGGTAGAGATGATAGGAAATAAATAGAACACAAAAGAATTGAAAATAGTCAAAAATGATAACGCTGTAGAGATTTTTAGGTTCTAAAAAGAAACCTTTTAGATAGAATAATAAAATAATAATCGAATACATTGTAGCAACTCCCTAGATGCATATATATAGGCTAGAACTCCTACTCCTACAAGGTTTACTATTCCTAGTAGAATACTAATTAAGCTTTAATCATAAAACTTATCCCAAACTAAAACTCTAATCCTAAACAATAATCTAATTAAACTAAGATCCTAAACATAAATCTAAATAGATTTTTTTATTCCAAAAAAATTTAAAATGAAATAGAACTCTTAATTGTTAATGCTCATGCATCAAAAGATCTCTTTCATTTATTTCTTTTTAGATTTTGATTGGTGCATACTTTTCTCTGTTTACGATTCCGAATGATTTCTGATTGCAAACTTTGTTAATGTTTCACTTCATTCTACTGGTTTTAGATCTGACCGCCCATCCTTAATTATTTATTTTTTTGTTTGGCGCAGAAAATTTTTCATTAGGATGGTACCTTTTTTGTACCCTTGACTGCAGTAAGTATTCAGAATTATCCATTTGTGTTATTTAGTAAATGTCCTCCATCCCCTTCTTTTTGAAGAATAATAGCAATCTAAAAATTTATTGGAGAAGAAAGTAAGGAATACATGTGGGGAATCATAGAGAAAATTAGGGTTCTATTTTATGAGAGTAATGGAACCGAATAAAGAGAGAGAGAGAGAG
>JBBYHK010020805.1:0-10721 GCA_038382065.1 Adansonia grandidieri | reverse complement strand
TCAAAACTCAAACATTTCATTAAGGCTAAACCATAATCTAAAGGATTTAAGCTTAACCAAACCTACCTAAGTGCATTGAGCTTATTAGAATCTCTTTTTAAGTTCAAAATTGAAAATTTCATCATTAGACACAAGATTTAAGTTCCAATCACTTAGATTGTAGCTCACACTAGCTCAAGATATTAAAATCAACCAAGAATATGTCAATTAAGTTTACGATTTGTTCATTTTAAGCTAACTGAACCTAAGCTCTCTTACTTCTTTCATGTTTGATCCATGATCTTAGCATTTTAGCTTATTCAAACTTTGATTAAGCTTAATAACTAAGGATTTCATCATCAATCTTCAAGATTTCAGCTCAATATATTTAGATCCTAGCAAACTAAGCTCAACATATCAAGATCCAGCTAAATCTAGATGGCAAAATCATAGATATAGATGTTCCTTTTGTTTGAACACTTAAAGTAGTTAGGTTGAGTTTAAGCATGATTTCAAGTTCATTTCTTCAATTAATCCTTAAATCATATCTCAATCATCAAATCTACCTTAAACCTAGCTTGAATCAAGATCAAATTTACCTTAAACTTAGCTTGGTTCACTACATCATGAACCAAGAGTAGCCAAACCTAGAAAAGTGTAAAATAAGTTTTGGCTGAATCCTATAAAGGTAAAATCAATCATCATTCAAACATAAAATCATGATAACTAAATTGAAATTAAAGAGATAAGCAAGATATTATACCTCCTCAAGCCTTTCTCCTCTAAGAAAATGATGGAAAGTGAGAGGAAATGATTATTCTAGAATTAAAATTTGTAAGTGTTCAAAAGTGTTTAAAGAGTGAAAATGAATGGCCATC
This sequence comes from Adansonia grandidieri, assembly GCA_038382065.1. Lineage (NCBI taxonomy): Eukaryota > Viridiplantae > Streptophyta > Magnoliopsida > Malvales > Malvaceae > Adansonia > Adansonia grandidieri. Next base: position 9,864 of record JBBYHK010020805.1, on the reverse strand, counting down.
TACCTCTACTTATGTGCCCAATGTTAATGATTTAATTCTAAATCACCTACGGTGATGTTAAACTAATCATTAATTTCTTTAACTAAATCATGGTGAAATGAACCTTATAACCTTTATGAATAAATAAGCATATTTTGCACATTATGCACATATGAATATTCAACTATGGCTTTATTCCTAAGTTATTCTAGTACAAGTTTTTGTGACATCTAATTGATCATGATACATCCGTGTAAAAACACAATTGAATGTTCCACCCTATAGTAAAAATACACCATAATGACCTTCCCCCAAAAAATTTGGAATTTCATATCTCGACATCTCGGATTAAGCCCTCGAGAATTCTTGGCACCTTAATTCCTAAAGCTGTTATATGACATAATCTCGATTACACTTTCTTGACCTAAAATCTATATTCAATTTCATTTTAGTGTAATCAATTTTGAAATCTGAGTTCTAAAACTTATCTAATTTAAAAATCTAACACTAAGTAGAAAAATTGAATTTTTGCAATTGACTTTACCAATAGTTGACTTTTGTTGTATCATTGACTTTTGGTTTCAACTTCTAAAACAAGTCATTTTTTTTCATCCAAATGACCTCAATAATCACTCTAATCACTCCAAAAAACATATACCATCAACTTTTAACATATTTAAATTTTTGAGACTTAGGTCTCGATTTACTAAATCTAGCATTTACCCTTTAATTTGGACAATTGTGCTTAAATGCGTTATTTTGTTAAACTAAGCCCATGGACCTATCTTGAAATGTCAATTACACCTTTCTATCACTAGTAACTCATCCGAGAGGACTCGTACCTAGAAAATTCCAATCAACCCTTAAAATTTTAAAAAAAAAAAAGTCAATCAAGAGCCTGGACAAAATAAGGTGTCTACACTCACAGAAGTGGTAATCTCTTTTAAAATATGATCTAACTATTCCTTAGGAGCAAAAGGAGGCACACGATCTCTAGCCTCGTGAATATGAATCCATATACCAAGAAAATTTAAAGAAACATCATCGTAAACAAGATCTTTTCTCTTCTTCATAGGTGCTCAAGCAAGACGAAAAGGTTGTCCATAATTAATCTTGGCAATAGTGAAAAAGAACACCTACAAACTCAACAACAACCAAAATTAGATAAGTGCTTATTTATATGCATAAATTTACATTTTTATTTACTCAAATAAAATATATCGTTATGTTAGTTATATAAAAAAATTAAATATTTATTAGGTTTAGGTGACTTTTCTATTCACATGGTGGGTAAAGTGTGTTGATCAATGCTATGCTTCGTATTTTATCAATTCAAATATAAAAAATTTACAAAACAAATCTATCATGACAAGATCCCTCGTGCAGTAAAAAAAACTTGTTTATTACCATTATCTATCCTAGAACCACAAACCCTGGTGAGATCGAATCTTTCACCATCCTTGGAAAGATAGGTTTCCTAAAATTGATAAAAGTAGTGTTGTTTATAGATATATATATATATATATTAAAGAAGTGTTGTATCTTAGATTCTTAATCAATTCTTTTACAAACATTTTTTTGCTCCATAGAAATTTATGTGTCAAATTTGTTGCATAATTCTTTTTCTTTTTTGGAATAAAAAAAGTGAATAGCTGACTTGATCAAAGAAGATTCAAAGAATTTTAAGAGAATTTAAGCTTCAAACATAGAGAGAAACCAAACTTTAGTTTACTTTGGGATGAAATTTTCTCAAAACATCTTTCTATTTATAAGCCTTAAAAAATAAAAAATTTTAATAACAAATATTTATTTGCCTTTTCTAAAGTAAAACTTATAAAATCACTAATTATCTCTTCCAAATCCTATTAGTTTTTTTTTTTTTGTTTTACTTTTTAAAAATATATTATTTTAATATATTATTGAAACAAAACCTTATAACTACAAGAAGCTAGGAAAATTTTATAAATTGCTTTCTTGTTACTATTGTAGCCTTATTGTCTATAAAACCTTTGATGTTTCTTTCAATAATTGAAAGCCTTTGCCTAGTAAAAGGTAATGTCAATTTAGAAAAGAAATTTATGCTTTGAAAAAAAAATGAAATCTTTTCAAATAAAATAGAATTACTTTATTTTACTCAAAGCTCTTTCACCCCATTAAATAAGGGTAGCTCTAAGTGCTATGCCTTATTTAATTAGGAACAGCATTGCTTTCTTTTAAATAATTAAAACCCTCAAGGAAATCCTAGGCTTATGCATATCTACATAGGTAGAAATTTTAATTAGAATAAATCATATGTAACAAAATTAAACAAAAAAACACCTAAATTTCCTCAAGATCTTAGGAAGAGATGTACATGTGATTGGACATCAATTTAAAACATAGATCTGATAGAAAGCGTATCTACTTAGAGATTCATAACTCTAAGCATGTTGATCCCTATAAAATGCACCATTAGTTTATTATTACAATCTCTTTATAAGGCCAAAAGTAGTTTAAGTGTTTTACCTATAACGATGATCGACACAGATGTCTCTTGGAACCTTTTTAAGGATTAGTGATTCTCTAGTACTAGCCAAAAGGCTTGTTAAGTCTCAATTAAAAGGTTATAGCCAATAGGTACATATCAAATGTCATCTGAGAATGGTTCCCTTACTTATTGTACCTAAAAGAAGGAGAAACAATTTGTAAAGAAGTAGTTGTTTTTTATAGATGCCAATAATTGATTCAAAAATCAGAATTCTTGATTCCGATTGATTTCTTTAGGATAGAAAATTGATTTTCAATCTTCCATTGTGATCAAAAGCACTTTATGACCATTAGAATCCAAAGAGGCACAATCAAGCTTAGAAAAGCAGGGATTTTAGGATTTGGCCAATTTCATAGACTTTTGCAAAAAAATTCTCTTAATGCTAGAAAAGTATTCTTCTACCTTTATTGTGTCAAGAATGATTCACAAACACTAAAAAAAAACAAGAATACGCAAAAAAAAAAAAAGATGGAATGATGGTCCCTGGGGTTTCCTTATCCTCTCTAATTAGCCAAAAAGCCTTAATAATGTATTTAAATACACCATGGGCTAAGTTAGGCTTGACTAATGGGTCAAGTAAGCTTATTATTAAGATACTTAGAAGGTGGCCCCACTTTGGGCTATTTTCTAGAGCCCAATCCCAATTAAAACTATTTTAATTAGATTATCCAAGATTAGGAATTAGTATTAACTTATTAATATTTTAGCCCAATAGCACACCAAAAGTAACTGTTCCGTGTGCCAAGCTTATTAGCAAGCCTAACTTGGAGTAGTTCACAACTAAGCTCTCTTGACTTGATAATTAGGGCTTTTGGCCCAACCCCTAAATTTTAACATGTTAGATAATTTAATTCAAAATTAAATTTTCTAACCTAAGTAAAACAATTTTTACTTCCTAGAAATGATATTAAATAATTAATTAAATAATTATCAAATAATTATTTCATTTTCCAAATATAATTATTTGACTTTATTTAATACTATCCCTAAAACCATGTTTACAATAGACATTCTTATCTATATTACCATATTAAGACATCTCTAATTAGATTTTATAAATCTAATTTATGTCATAAATTATTCTTAATTGAACTAATTCATTTAAGTCATCCTCATTGTAACTTTTATTTAATTAAGTCATACTTAACTAAATCCTAGATTTAATACAATAGATCATTTTAATTATTCTCTCTGACCTATTAGGCTTCCATCATAATGGCAATATATACACTTAAATGTATTTATGTTTATAAACCAAGATTAGCCTCTAGCAATGCAGCATTACCACTCAATATGCAGGAAGAGTCAATATGACCTCTTTAAGAAACCTTTCAATAGCTAGCCTCTTAGTGCACTTCGGTCCTGTCACTAGATACCTCCAAATGACCATAAACATGATGCAGTGTCTACTCATGTATCAATCCATATTACTTATTGCAGGTTTTGGTTAACCTCATGAATTTAGAGAAATAGTTTCTCCCAAATTCATCATGCATTAGCCAATGATTCTATTAAGTTAACCAAAGCCAAAAACAAATAAGATATATCTCCAATGTCACTTAGAGTGGTGAATCCTCTCAGGATCACTTATCCACCTTCGTATAGTTCATGCCATACCCAAAACCATCCTACTATAAGCATCCATCTATTTTGGACCTATTCATGATGGAATTAAATCATAACACTCCTCACACAAGATGACCTAGTATCACAAGTCTAAGGATTAATATACTAAGGATTAGTATCATAAGAACATATTCTATAGACACTTCAGTGACTTATAACAAATGGAGTTCTCATATAGGCTATGTTCAGTGAACTTGTTTTCATAAAACAAGCACCCATAAGCTCTCCCAAAGTATCTCTATCTTCAACTTCTCTGAGATCAAAAAGTTGCATTCATCAAATGCATCGAGGCTTAGCATATGCTAGTCTTTGTGCTTTATCAATGCCTTGTCTTAACAATACAATAACTAGGAACATTTTTAGAATCATGACTTTGATGTGTAAGGATCTCATCATCATAATTCATACTAACTTTGCAAGGCCATTATGTCTCATCGGCTTCATCCAATCAGTATTTACATGAGTGTTAACAATGCCACTAATAAGAAGAAAAACCTTAAATCACTAACTAAAGTGAGTGGTTTGCATTATTAACCATTCTATGCCTCATCCACTCTGATTGGCTCTAGGGCATATACTAACATACCCATGTTTTGTTATTAGGCTAGCGTTACACTATGGTAGTAAAGTAGACATCTGTCAATATATTTAGCAATTTATAGTGCCATACATGGCTTGCAATAACAAAGATTTGTTGCATATAAAATTTCCATAAACAAACAAATTCTTGTTGCATTTAGGGTTTTAATGTACAACGAAGGCTCATGCACAAGGTGTAACAAAAGAGTTCGATTCAATTATGTAGTAGCTACTGCTTCATAATACATAGCAACACATGCTATAATAATTTGCTGCACCCAAAAATTTTAGGTCAATGTTCAATGCTATTATCCCTAATTTTTTAGGGCATAGAACAACTTGTTATTCCCTATTTTATTAGGACTAAAAACGGTCTATTGCATTTTTTTTTTGTTTGACACTAAAGAATTGTACCTACTTTTTAGTATGCAATATCATGTTGCACCCAAATCTTACATTTTTTAACAATTTTTTAAATACATATATTTTTAATTCATATAATTTTAGCATTTATTTATTTTTCATAATGTTCACAATTATTTGGGAGAAGTATTAGCACAAGAAATTCCTATGCATGAGATAGAATGTCACAAAAATACCTCAAATGATGTGAAGTCATGCTACAAATTCTTTGAAAATTGGTATTGTTTTAGGGTAGTCTGAAACATCCTACACAACACAGCCATGCGTAAAAGACACTAACCTAGCGAACTATCTCACATAGTAATATGCTATATCCTTTTATTTTTTTTTCTTTTCTATTCTATTTACAAGATAATCTTTCATTTTAAATTTATGCATAAACTCTCCTTGATTTTTAATCAAAGGATTCCATACAAAAGCTAGTAAAGCAATAATAACAATTTTACAATTTTTCTTATGATTATGATTACTTTGTCACTATTTTCTAAATGTTTCATCTTTTACTTTTGAGCATCTTACTTTTGCATGGGAACTTTTTCTACTAAGAATTCTCGTCCAAGGAGCAAAATGTAGATACTTGATTTTAACTAATAACTTTTTTCTAATTTTGGAAAATTAAAAATTTGTTTTACAATCAATTACACTTCCAAATAGCAAAGATAACCCAGAAGAAATTGAGGTTCTTTTACCAAATGTTCTCCATTGGAAACATTTTGTTTATGAAAAGCTAATGTTCAAAATAGCTATTGTTTAAAACATCTTCTGTTCAGGATAGCCCATGTTTAAAATAGCTTCAATCAAAAGAATATCTTTACAGAATAAGTCATTCACAGAACAACACTCATGGGAAAAAAACACCTTCACTAAGAAGTATTCTAAAGAAGATATTTCACCTGACATTACTTCACCAAAATAAAAAAAGTGGAAATAACCATAGAATATGGCAGGGTTCTTAAGTTTGTTTTATCATTGGGATATTCTAAAGAGCTTAGCTTGGTGGATCAGATATGGAGATAGTTAAGAGGTCTCCTCTTAACCTCTCCTTGAAGTATGAGTGCTTCTCCGTTCCTTTGAGAACAAATAATAAACTCTTGTTCGTTATTCAATATTACCAATAATAACCTAAATTCCCATTGAAATAAATGAAGTTTAATACCTTAGTAACTGACAACTTTTATAATACCTATTAACCAATAGTTTCTAATATTATTTTTATTGAATACTTAGTTATGTAACACCTATTCCTGATCCATATAAACAAAAAGTTTTTACAACTCTAGAAGGGACTTTTAGAGTTTTGGTATTTTGGTAGAATTTTTCTCTAAAACTCTATTTGCAATTATCTCAAGCATGTTCTTAGATGTACTCAGCCATAACCTACCATCTATTTACTTCACCTTACCAACCACCATATGCTCTTGCACTCAATTCTTCTGGCTTGCTCTAGTCTTCCTGCTTGCCATCTTCCAATAACATTATGTTCACCTATTTGCAATGCTTCCTCTCTTTATAAAAAAACCCTCTACAACTTGCAATGTGCAAAAAAGCTCTGACGGTGAGATTGATGGGTTTTTATATGGAGAAAGAAAAGAAAATGAAGCACGTTGTGGTTATTGCACTTTATCTTCATGGATCAAATACCTCAAGATGCTTTCGAAGAGTACTTATTAAGATTTTTTGAACCTATATAAAAGTTATAAAGGTAAATTGCTAATTTTATAATGTCTTACCGTACTCTTTTTATTAAATTAATTGCATGTTAGAAAAACGAGGGGGAGACCAAGCATTATGCTTTTATGACTCTCGAATCCAAAGGGTTGGTGTGGTTATGCTTTTATGACCCTCAAATCCAAAAGGTTGGCATAGAAAGTTATAGAAAAACTAAATAATTTCAAATTAAAGGTGATACAAAATGCATTGCTTTTCTACTTTAGTAGACAATAATAAGGCTTAACATTACTAGATTTATGTTTTTTTTTTTTTGTCCAACACATTTCTTCTCGTTTTTTCCTTTCAATGAATATATTTGCACAAAAATAGTGCCTTCATCTTTTAATTGTATTACAAAAGATTTTTGTCACATCCAATATGAGTTAAAATATATATAAAAAAATCATTTGTCAAATCTTATATACTTATTAATCATAATGAATTATTAATCAATTACCTTTTTTATTTAATATAAATATGCAGCATACTTTGAAAGTAGCACCGCTTTATGCAAATCTGGTAAAGAGCATAAACAAAGATCTAATTTTAAATTTGATTATCAACTCAATATTTATCTTGATTGAAATAACTATCAAATTTTACATATGCAACTCACTTTTTTTTCTACTATGTATATCGCCATTTATGTACTTCTAATATTTAAAAAATAGCTTAGCAAAAATGATCAAATAATATTCCAAGCATTATATATGTTCATTACCACCAATAAAAGTATATCTTTATTTATTGGTAGGTCTTGGGGCATATAAACTCTCCCTTCTTGCTAGTGTGAAGCTCTATCTTGTCTTCCATGTTACCAAATTAAAGAGAAAAGTTTACATTCTCAACTCCCCAACACATAGTTAAATGTCAACAATGGAATCTTTAGCTATTCTGAGAAAGATAATGGTGAGACGTGGCCATAAACCTGTAACCCAAGAGCTAGTTCATTGGTTAAATTTATTCTCGGAGGATGCTACACAAGAATACTTGCACAAATTACAACAGAGGTTTCCTAAATTCAAACCTTGAGGACAAGGTTCTTTATGAGTAGGGGATTGATGCATTCAAAGTATAAAAGGTGGCCATTACTGACAGTTAAGTGTAGACACCTAATTTCATCCGGGTCTCTTTTTCTATAATCTTGAATATCCAGAATTAAGAATTTCATGACCACTTTCATACAGAAGGATTTTTTTCAAATGAACTAGATATTGTCAAAACATTTTTATCCATATTTAAATGGTCATAAGTTCACGTGACGGAAAAAAATCATGTTTTGATCTCTGATTTTGGATATACAAGACAAATATTTAAGAGAAAAATTATTTTCAATATTGTCTTGTCAAAATTTTGAAAATCTACTTTTGCAGATGATATTGCAGTCAAATTTCATAATTTTAGGAATTTTTTTAGAATCTTTTGTAAAATTTGAGAAATTGAATGTCGTGTATTTTTACTGATACCTATATGGTATTTATGCTGATACTTACTCCAAAAAATCAAAAATATTCAAAGAAAAATTCATATCGTCATTTTATACCGCAAGGTGTCAAGTAGTTTATTTTGGTAATTAATTTTGAATTTTTCACGATACTATTAGCATCATACTCGTGAAATTTTCTTGATAAAATTATTTTGGATCTAGGATTTTCATCTTTATCATTTTGTACGTTAACATTTTGAATAATATGTTGTATTTAACACATTTTATATAAGTTTTAATGTACTTTTTAAAATTTTCCTCAGTTTTAAAATACGAACTTTCCTTTATCGACAAAATTTTTGGTAGAATTTTTTTGAGTTTTCAGCTTCAAATCCTTTAACTATTCATATTTAGCCACTATTAAGTCAATTTTTAAAATTTCGTTCATTTTTTATAAATTTTAATATTTTCTCTGTTTTCCAAATGCAAAGTTTTCTAGTTTGTAATTTTTTTGGGTGATTTTTCTAAATATATAACTTCTAAAATTCTTCAAATAGAATTATTTAATTCATATTAAATCAGTCTTTTAAATTTTAATTTATTTTATGAGTTTTTTTAGAATTTTTCGTTTTCAAGATACAGAGTTATCTACTCCGTAAATTTTCTCGGGAAGATTTTTTTTAGTTTATAATTTTAAAATTCTTCAAGTATTATTGTTTAATTCATATCAAATCAGTTTAGGAAAATTCAAATTATATTATGAGTTTTAGAATTTTTCTTCTTACCAAGATATGGAGTTTTTTATTTCAAAATTTTTTCGGCAAGATTTTTTTTAGTTTATAATTTTCAAAATTCTTCAAATATTATTGTCTAAATCACATTAAATCACTTTTGAAAAATTCAATTTATTTTATGAGTTTTGCATTTTTTTGCATATAATAATTTTTCTCAGTAAGGATTTTTCTTGTAAAATTTTACAAGTTTTATATTGTAATGTTTTTTCTGTAAATTAAAAATGGTGTTTATTATTAGATTAAATTAAATTGATCATATGATATTTTGTTCCAAATATATAATTTCTTAATTTTTATAATTTAATCCTTCTAAATAATTTTTAATGTATAATTTCAGACATTATATAAATATCTTCCAAAATTATCTAAACCTTTATGATGTCAAGGGTGACATAACTCATTAAAAGACAAAAATTATAAACAAAAATCATATCAAAATGAAGAAAGTCAAAAAAGCAATGAAAAATTAATAAATAAATAAACAAAAATTTATGTTTTTTTTTTCATTTTTTTAAGCTTTCAAGGTAATTTTTAAGCTTTCATGTAAGCACTTTAATTTTTAAGTTTTCATGTAAAAACTTTCAAGCTTTCAAGTTTTATGATTTCTTGAGCTCATGGTTTCATTCCATGAAAACAAGCATGAAAACAATGATTAAAGTTTATGGATTTTGTTGATATATTTGATTTTTGTTGTGTTTGTGTTGATTTTTTTATAATGTTTTGTGTTTATTTGTGATAATGATATTATCTTCAATGAAGATGTGTTTTGTAATATTTATATTGTTATGTTCATGTTCATT
>JBBYHK010020784.1:0-10722 GCA_038382065.1 Adansonia grandidieri | reverse complement strand
TTAAAGTTAGCAAAATATCTTAGGGAAAATTAAGTTTTCCAGATCTAGAATCTTGGTTAAACAAGCTCAAATCTTCTAATTTTGAAACGAAAATGGCCTTACAAGTATTCCATAAATGTTTATGCCTTGTTTTTTAGTCCAAATCATAAATGGTGCAATCAACGGGCTCTTTCATTGTCTCAAACTACTCTGTAGCTATGCAAATGAGTTCGTAATGCTCATGCCACTCTTCCCTTTAGTCATTGACATTCGAAAATCAATGACTCAAGTTTGGACCCGTAGACATAAAAAAATGAGAGATATCCCTGGTTTGTTTTGTCCTCTGTTGGTAGTACAACTATTGTAAATTGAAAAGTCACTTTGAAATCCTAAACGATTTTTCATGAATTTTTTATTATTTTTCTCTCAAAATTTGTCAAATTATCTTTGAAACGATGTCTTATTCACCCTTGGATCATTCTAGATGAGAGAGTTATGATTTTTCAAGTCTAAACTATCTAGAACCTCTAGAGTCTAAACATGTATTCTTGTTGGGCCGTTCAGGCCTACTAAATGATTTTTCTAAATTTTTCAAACATTTGTCCAAAAAAACATTCATGAAATCCCTTTTTCAGAAAGGTATCACTTGCAATTTTTCGATACCAAATGAGTCCGGGATGATTTTTCAAATTTTGATACACCTTGTCCTTCATATGCTCTGCCAATAGCTTAATCAGTCCAAACTTGAAAATTATTTCCCCTGGAAAATGACTTTTTCGGATATGGGGAATATTTTTAGGTTGATCCTCGTCGAGTTACCTTTCTAACGATATCTTTTCCACCCTCTAAAGCATTTAAACCAATTTAGAATAAATTTTGGAAGCCGGATAGCGCAATGCTATCCCCTGTTTTTAGTTGTGGTCAAAATTGAATTGTCTTCCCGAATTTCATCTCAAGACATTCGAATGTCTCCGTATCACCTCGATCAGACTCGAGAACATGCTTTGACCTCCCGTAGGCTTGTGTCAAGGCATAAACACATTTTACATCTTTACCATCCTCATTCACAATATTTCATTTGCCAAAAGTTGTCGAAAGGCTCACACATTCCCTAAATCACAAGGTTTTGTCAACTTAATTTTTCCAACTCGACTTTTTTAAAGAAGCGTCAGATAGGCCACTTTCGAGGACACTCCAGCCCTCGCCTTCTGAGGGGACACTCCAACGCCGTTCTTTAAATTTGTCAAGATCTAAAAGAAATCTTTTGTTGTCAAATTATTTGTAATCCACAGGGATACTCCAACCATGACCTTCTAAAGGGATACTTCAACCCCGTTTTTCAAAATTGTCAACCTTTAAAGAATCATTCTTTATCAAAATCATTCATCATCCATGGGGATATTCCAACCACATCTTTTTGAAGGGATACTCCAGCCCTATCTCTCAACTACAATTAAATTTTTTTTCTTCCCGAACTTCCGTGAATATGTCAAACAAACCTTGTTTAATCAAGAAACCTAGATGCATCTCAAAAATTGTCGATTCGGTTATTCCCAGATAATCGATGCCAATTGCAAGATAAATTCCAATAGTCCACCCATTTTCTTTATCATTGCATTAAATGATCCATGTCATGTTACTTCATTTATTGCCTTACTAACATGATTTCTTTGTGATGATTAATTCGTTCATGTTTTCAAAAGATTTGAAATAAAATTAAAGGCAATGTTCTTCGTGGGTATCTCTCCAGTGCCCAAACATTCCATTTTCAAAGTAAAAGCCAGAAGTCATTTTATTGAAAATCTCTATATTCCCCATCTCTCCAGGGCATATATGAGATTAAATCTTTTTCATTCAAACTTGGATTTGTATTTCTATAAGATTCATGCATTAAAAGAAAGGTTATATCGAAATAATAATGAGTTAAGATTGAAAGAATCGAAACCGAGATAAGACATAAGTAGTAAGGTGCCTATTTTGACATGATGAAGATATTCATACTTTATCGTGCATAACCAACTCCTGAACCCAGACGATGAATCTTTGTGTTACATAGACCACAGGATCAATGTTTTGAGTTTTGTAACTCAAAACATAGGTTTTAATAGGCATCTGATCATGCCTAGCCCAAAATGACCAGTGGCAACTCCAAATGTTGGCCATTTCGTGATGGTCATCTGAAACTAATAAGATAAGCGATTCGTCTTGTGGTCCCCTTAACTGTATCATAAGTCAAGAATCCATACATTATCATTCTCATCACATCGCAAAAGAAAAGTCTCGGTCAAGAAGACATATCCAAGTCAAGAAAATATTTTAAGTCGTGCACACCCATAAATCCGCAAGGATCCACCTTGGAGTACTTTATGAGAGCTTGGTGACTCCACTAGGGATATATAGAGAGTTAGGCCAATAACTAGCCGTGTCTTGCTAGGTTCCTAGTTCTTTCTATCTTTGATCATTATTTAACCATGACCCTTTTTGTTTTGTCCGCTAATCTTTTGCTTGACATGATTGTCAGGATTGTCTTATTTTCGACTAATCATCAAGTTAATAAAAATGGTAATACGGAGGTAAACAAAAAGGTTTGATCATTTCCCTGTCACACACCATGCACGTGGATGTGCATTAGTGTCCTGCCAAACTCCATGGCGTGGTTACAACCTAATCATTAGGAGGAAGTGAGCTATTCGCCTTCGTGAGTAACCCTCTGCATAGGCATGGCAATAACTTCCCAGATGTAAATTTCTTATGTTTCTTGTTAGTAACCCTCTGCATTTGCATAGGGAAATACATCCAACGGATCAAACCTGTTCCGCCAAACCCTAATGGATCTAGGATCGAGGTCCCTCAACTGTTCTTACCAGATGGAGGAGTAATTTGGATACCTATTTAGGCATCAACTTAAACCTCATATAGTGAGCCTTACAAGCTAAACCATGTCAAACAATACCGAAACGCTGCTAGAATACCCGGAGAATAGGGTCACTCAGGGAAACATTCCTAACCTTTACTTTTAGTCACCATAATAATGTGGGTGACATTGAGTATACAATTGTCACCTGCATCTTCATTTTTATCATTTATCAAGGCATGCTGTCGTGCCGCCCGAACGATGGCTAACCTTTGTATAAATAAGTGATGGTGAACAAAAACTATCATTCACAAGGTCTTATACTGTTAGCCATTATGCTGTTCGAGTCATGGCTTAACGCGCATCTAGACTAGTGGTGATAAATGAATATCACAACTGGTTGGTTATTTTTCCATTAAAATAAGATATTGCATCACCTCGTGAAGGGGCAGATTGCATCCTGGCAAGTTGATACGCTGCCCATTTCTTGTCTCACCATCTTGGTTGATACATGTTATGAATATTTTCTCTGATGTTCTCAAATTTCTTAATTTCTTACATTTGTCTCTTATAAATTTCACTAGCTTATTTCCCTTTGTTTGTGTTTTGCCACATGAATCATCTCATCATAACTATCATGACTATAATCATTTTGGAACAATTGTTCTAGTTTAATGTTTAGCAAGGGACCTTTTGTGGCTCTATAAAAGATGTTATTGATGAAGTTGTTCTAGGATTCAATTGTCTCCAATGCATTTGCATATTTACTTTCACCTTTTTACACTTGCATCAATCATTCTTTATCTTAACTCATCATCGCATCATAAACACTCATTAATAAATACATTTTCAAGTAAATGTCTAATACAGGAATTGGGCCATAAAAGTGCAAGGGACTCTGAGGTCAATCAGGAAAATGAAACTTAACATCCTGCATCGCTACAACATGCGATGCCGTAAACAAATCATGGAGAGTGATCATGAAGCTCGAATTAAGCAACTTGAGCTAATGATTAAGGAATCAAAAGACCAGATTCTCTGTCAGCAAAACAAAATGCAAACTTAGATGGCAAGACTTATGGAACTAATGACAGCCTCTATGAAAGAAAAAAGGGCAAGCCAGCACTGCCAACATGAGGAGTAATCCTTCAAACACTAAAAGTCCCCTTGCCAATAATCCAAAACCTACCCAAGGGGAAATTAGACAAGAACAATGGCCCACTCCTCCACCTGCTGCTCAGGCTCCACCAGTCATCTACCTAAATCTCATTACAGTAACTTAATTTATTCCCAGCACTCAAAGGGTGAATGGAAAAGTCTCATTGGCAGACCTAATAACCCTTGGCCATGAGGAACCAGAGAAAATAGAAGGTCAAAAGTCCACCATGACTGCGAAAGAAGTGGACAAATTCCAGTTACTAGGAAAATACCTCCAAGCTATCGAGGGGAGTGACAAGTTCAGAGTTCTTGATGCGCAATCGTTGTCTTTGGTGTCCAACCTTATCATTCCCCTAAAGTTTAAAGTCCCAGAGTTTGAAAAGTTTAATGGAACCACTGATCCTTCTATCCATGTCTGAATGTACTTGTGAAAGATGGTTAGGTACAAGAAAGATGAAAAGCTCTTCATCCATTACTTCCAGAATAGCCTCACTAGGACAGCAACTTGGTGGTATATCAAGCTAGACAAATGTGAAAATTCAATCATGGGCCAACTTGGCTAAGGCTTTTCTAAATTAATACTAGCACGTGTCAAATTGGGCACCAGATCAACTTTCCCAGATGAATTTTAAGAAGAGATCCACTGAAAGTTTCAAACAATATGCCCAAAGGTGGAAAGAAGAAGCAGCCCTAATCTAGCCTTCCCTTATAGAAAAAGAGATGACGGTCACTTTCATTCATACCTTACGTGTTTTTTATTATGAGAAGCTTAGGAAATGCCATCAAAAAACTTGCAAACCTAGTCCTCTTTGGAGAAATAATTGACGCAGCTATTAAGAGTGGTAGAATGTCAACTGAGGAAACATCTGGATCAAGCAAGAAGCCTATTGCCAGCAAAAAAAAGGAAGGAGAGGCCAATGCCATAAGTTATGCTAGATCATCTTTGCCAAAATGGTGCCAAATACCCAATCCTCACTACTCAAGAACCCTACATTCTTACCCCATCACAATATCCTCGCAACCAATTTATGCCACAACTTACAACCCATCCTTCGCAATCCCATCCAACCCACCACAAAGCTACCCTCCACAAGTCCACCAAAATACCAATCAAACAACCTATAATGCACCTCACAACTGAGGTGCAAATCAACCAAGACAACATTTTGATCCCATCCCTATGACCTATAAGGAGCTCTATGAAACCTTACTCTAAAATCACTTAGTGGCTCCAATCTATGTCCCAGAAAAGAAGTCACCATACCTACCATGGTACAACCCTAATGCCTATTGTGAATACCATGCTAGGGTAGCAGGGCATGACATTAAGAACTACACATATTTTAAATGAAATGTGCAAAATCTAATTAATGCAAAAGTCTTATAGCTCGGGACAGACCAAGGGCCAAATATTGTTGCCAATCCTTTACCAAACCACACTGAGTCAGCTGCAAACATGATTGATACCGAGCCATAGAATTGTGTCCTTCCACCAAGACCTGATTTTGATGATGAAGTCATGATGGAAGCCCTCGGACTTTTCTTGCCCGTTTCATGTAATGTTAAGAAATGAAAACCTACCTGCCCTTACCCAAAGGCAGGTAGGTGTCTTATGTAAGGGGCATTATTATCAAACATTATCAATGAAATGACTTTTGCATATATCATTCCATATTGTGTGCCTACATCACTTTTCAATCCCTTTGTCTTAATTACTCTTATTCAAATCCCCAAATTGTGTGTGCCTTTTGCAATATCTATTTCCTTGCCCTTTTTAAGTGTCCTGATGATAGTGGCATGGATGTGTCTGATGGGTCTTTAAAGATCGATTTTGAATGGTCAATTTGCACTAGTGAAGTTGATTTTGAATAAGGTTTCGAAGAAAGCTTCATACCACCAGACCTTTTATAGTTCGTGATCCAGTATCATAATTCCATCCTTATCGCCCAAAGATGAATGGAGCAATTAAGGCAGCCAATAAAAACATCAAAATAATGGCTAAGAAAATGCCCAGGACTTACAAAAACCAGCATGAAAAGCTATCCTTTGCACTTTATGCCTATCAAACCTCATTTTGAACTTCCATGAGCACTACCTTGTTTTTCTCTTGTCTATGGGATGGAAGTTGTATTGCCCATCGAAGTCAAAATCCCTTCTCTCAAAGTCTTGATGGAAACCAAACTTGGAAAGGCTGAATGGATCAAGAACAGATACAACCAGCTCAATCTTATAGAGGAAAAATGCATGAAAGCCATCTGCCATGGTCAAACGCATCAAAGACGCATGATTCGAGCCCATGACAAGAAGATGTGCTCATGACAATTTCATCGAGATGAATGGGTATTGAAAAAGATCCTCCCAATTCACAAAGTTACATAGGGCAAGTGGACCCCTAATTGGGAAAGACTGTATGACGTGAAACAAGCCTTTTTTGGAGAGGCCCTAATCTTGTTAGAAATGGACAACAATGCCTTGCCCAACCCAATCAACTCATATTTCATCAAGAAATATTACACATAGAGGGCAAAAACCTAAAATGGAGTCTTAAAAAAAAACAAAATAAAAGCAAAATAAAAAGCAAAATAAAAAACAAAACAAAACAAAAAACAAAACAAAAACAAACAACCAAAAACAAAAAAAAAATAAAAAAGGGTCTAGAGGAAAATCTGAAAAAGGCATTTAGGCAACCGACCCAACTATAGTTGATAACCCATAAGGGCAACTTGAGAAGATCAATTTTGATGGGGCATGAACTGAGAGTAGCTACAGGACAATGCAAAGCAATCCTAGAGATCTTTCAAAGATCAACTCATGCTAGGCACATTCCTTGTTTGAGAAAGATTCTAAAAAACACTTAAAGAACATCCATGTCATGATTGTCAGAGGCATCTTTCACCTAAAAAAAATCATCTTTCTCGCTACCCTATCAATTTCTTGTCAAAAGATATATCGAGTTATGTCATTTTGTTTTCATGAATAAATATTGCTTTGTTTCTTTTAACCCCTGTACAATTCACGTTGCACTTGTCATTTAGTTGATAATGTTTAATAATTAACTGAAATATGCATCAGGACATCTCGATATTACAGCGAAAGGAAAAAAAAAGCACAGGGAACTTTACTCATGCCCTGATTGTCAAGATCACCCATTTTTCGCATCCAAACACCTGCTCAGCATGACCATACACCAAATCGTTTCTTGCTTTCACAAGCCGCATCTTAGGAAAAAAACCATTTTAAGCTAACCAAAAATTGATCCATGAGTTCTATCAGAATCTTATCGAAACCAAAGACATCAACCTAATCAGGTAAATAGTCTTCAAATTGTTGACAATGCCTTCTAATTGTTAGGAAAATGATTGAGCCTCTTGAATCGAGAAAAGCAACAACCTAAATTCTTGATACTAAATTTTTTGTCATATCCCTAGTGGAGCTGGGACAACCTACGATTCCCAGTGAAATTCAAAAAATTCTAATCCCTGGTTGAACTAGGATGGATCACCATCCCTATGAAAGTCTGAATGATGTATAAGGAGAACTACGACTATCTCCCGTATTAGACTTCACATCATGCAACCATGATAGCATTACATATCATGCACTCACATTACCAACATACATCATCATTTTGATAATATCAGTTCAAGCCAGGTTTACTGAACCTCCAAGGAATTCTTGGTAAATACTTTAAGCTTTGCAAAGCAAGGGTCATTCAGGTAAGGTTCTTTTCTCCTTATCACCTTATGTCAAAACCCTTTTTATCAAGAAACTATTGTTAAAGGGCCAATGTCAAGAAATTATTGTCCAAAAACTATCATAAAAAAAAAACTTTTGCTGAGAATATTCGTAAGAAGCTTTGTCAAGCATTTTGTCATGAACTAATGCCAAAACCCTTTTCATCAGGAAATTTTATCATGAACTTTTGTTAAGAAAAGCTTGTATTAGAAGTTTAATCGAAAACTTTGTCGCCACCCCTTTAAAGCCTATAAATCAGTGGCTCCCCTTAAAAGCCCATAAGTCAGTGGCACCCTTTTTCAAAGCTCGCAAGTCAGTGGCACCCCTTTTTAAAGCCCACAAGTTAGTAGCACTTTTCTAAAAGCCCATAAGTTAGTGGCACCCCTTTTCAAAGCCCAGAAGTCAGTGGCACCCCTTTAAAGCCTATAAGTTAGTGGCACCTTTCCAAAAGCCCACATGAGCTGGTGACACCTAAGTTTGAGTTAAAACCCACATGAGCCAGTGGCACCCCTTTTAAAAGCCACAAGTCAGTGGCACCCCTTTAAAGCCCATAAGTTAGTGGCACCTTCCTAAAAGCCCACACGAGCTGGTGGCACCCAAGTTTGAGTCAAAGCCTACACGAGCTGGTGGGACCCAAGTCTAAGTCAAAGCTTGTATAAGCTAGTGGCACCCAAGTCTGAGTCAAATCCTACACGAGCTAGTGGCACCCAAGTTCAAGCCAAAGCTCGCACAAGCTGGCAGCACCTAAGTCTGAGTTAGAGCTTGCATAAGCTGTGGCACCTAAGTCTAAGTCAAAGCCCACATAAGCTAGTGGCACTCAAGTTTAAGTCAAAGCCCGCACGAGCTAGCAGCACCCAAGTCTGAGTCAAAGCCTGCACAAGTTGGCGGCACCCAAGTCTGAGTCAAAGCCTACATGAGCTGGTGGCACCTAAGTCTAAGTTAAAGCTTGCACAAGCTGGTAGCACCCGAGTTAAAGCCCACATGAGTTGGTAGCACCCAAGTCTGAATTAAAGCCCGCACAAGCTAGCAACACTCAAGTCAAAGCCCACACAAGCTGGCGGTACCCAAGTCAAAGTCCATACGAGCTAGTGGCACCCAAGTTTGAGTCAAAGCCTGCATAAGCTGGCGGCACTAGTCAAAGCCTACATGAGCTGGTGGCACCCAAGTTTGAGTCCAAGTCTACATGAGTTGCAGGCACCCAAGTTAAAGCCCACCTTAACTGGCGGCACCTAAGTTTAAGTTAAAGCCTACACAAGCTAGTGACACCTACATCAAAAATCTATGTTACTCTGCACTTTCCTAAGGGGGTCCAATGTTTGAAAACCTAGTACCTTAATGTTCTAGGGAGTGTCATTCCACCCTAGACAAAATAGTGTTTATTCTTTACCCTATTCTTGATTCTCAGTAGCAGTCAAAGAGGGCAGTTGTAGATGCCTTATTTTATCTAGGCTACTTTTTTTAAGCAATCTGGAGCACAAACATAAGAGAGGGCAAACATCGCCCGATGAAAAAGTATTTTGAGGAGGTTAAGAAGGCCTAGGGATTATATCAAAGGTAAACGCAAAGATGTGGCATCAAAAGACGTAGTTCAAGGTGTCCAATGATAAAATATATGAGAAATTTCATAATTTTTTTTGAATGTATTGATACATGGTTCTCATGTATCGATGCGATGCTCTAACAATCCAAAGATTTGAAATGTCCCCATTTATATTGATATAACATGTAAATGTATTGATACATGAGCCTCTATATCTATATAGGACCTCATGTATCAATACTAGGCCATGCCAAGACCAAAACATGCATTTTGTAAAGAAATGTATCGACACATATCAACATGTATCGATGCAGTGGTTCATAGTATCGATACAGTGGTTCATAGTATCGATACAATGATCATTGTATCGATATAATATTCATTGCATCGATACCATTAAAGTTTTTAGACCAAATTTATCGATACATTATGCAATATATCGATACATGCAGGCCATTTTCACGATCCTAGCATTTTTAACTTATCCACCATTAACCAAAACTTGATTATAACTCATTTGTTTGCATCAAAAAAGATTAAAACACATATCAAATTATGAATTTAGATTTTTGAATTAATCATAACATTTTTTTAAAGTCTAAATTTGATAAAAAAAGGTCAATATCACATGACCACCTTACTTCCTAATTGATTAACCAAGATGACCATCAGCCACCCTAGTTGCTGGAAAATCGTTTTAGCATTTAAACCAACCACCCTATGCCCATCACCTTTGCAGCAAGTTGCTCCTTATAGCCACTTTATAGCCACCATACTGACATCACTTTTTCCCTCTTAAGAAATGGCCAAAAACACTTCCAAATTGGCTCCAAAATAGTGGTATAAAGGGACCACATCTATCACAGCTAAAAAAGGTTAGATTCCATTTCATTTTCAGCTTCCAAGACACATTCCTACACTAAGAAAACCAGAATCCCGTAATCTTCACCCACCACCCAAAAATAGCCCTAAGACATTCATTCCTAACCATTACACATTCTAAAAATCACCCTCATCCATACTAGAACCAAAACCTCTTTATTTTTCTCTTTTTTCTTGCTTATTAACAACAAGGAAAAGAGGGAAATTTAAGCCATCTCTACTGCTCTAATTACTTGGCCAAAAAGTAAAGTTTTGTTGGCATAACTTCTCACTTTATCACTTTCATTTTTTGTTTTTCAACGTCTTCATCATTTTAGTGAGCTCTCTGTGTTTCCATCACCCTCTTAGGATTATCATGCATTATTGTAGCTTTTGGATGTGGTAGTTTAAGATTTGGATGCCTTAATGCCCCTTTGATGTGCAAAATATCTTATTTTATTCTCATTAGTTTGATATCTCTTACTCATGCACTTTATGCCATATCCATTTATCTTGTTATCCTTAATCCATGTATGAATCATTAGCCTAACACATTTCAAGCACATTTACACATTGGCTTGCATGAATCATTGTC
>JBBYHK010020773.1:0-10723 GCA_038382065.1 Adansonia grandidieri | reverse complement strand
AGCATTAATTATAAGGAAAATGGTGGAAAGAAAAGCTTTTCTTGCAAATCCAAAGGATCAATAGCATGTATCCCAATAAGGAGAATATGATTATGGTGCCCATAACAAAAAGAATGGAGATTATCACGAACATCCAAGTTTGTCTCATTACACGGATAAACATTAATTATAAGGAAAATGGTGGAAAGAAAAGCTTCTCTGGCAAATCCAAAGCACTAATATCGTGTAACCTAGTGTAGAAAGCATGATTGTAGTGGCCAATCACAAAAAGAGTGGAGATTATTATGAGAATCCATGTTTGACTCGCCTGAAGGAGAAGCATTGGTTATAAGGAAAATGGTGGAGTCCCAATGAGGAGAACATGATTGTAGTGCCAATAACAAAAGGAACGATTCTAGTGCCCATAACAAAAAGAATAGAGATGATTATGAGTATCCAAGCTCATCTCATTTCACGAATAAACATTAAGTACAAGGAAAATGGTGAAAGGAGAAGCTCTTCTTGCAAATCCAAAGCATTAACATTGTGTATCATAGTGTTGGGAGCATGATTATAATCACAAAAAGAGTGGAGATTATTATAAGAATCCAAGTTTGACTCACTTGAAGGAGAAACTTGGGCTATAGGGAAAATGGTGCAAAGAAAAGCTTTTCTTACAAATCCAAAGCATGAATATCATGTATCCCAATGTGGAGAATATGATTGTAGTGCCCATAACAAAAAAAATGGGGATTATTACAAGTATCCAAGTTCGTCCCATTTCATGGATAAACATTAATTATAAGGAAAATGGTGGAAAGAAAAGCTTCTCTTGCAAATCCAAAGCATTAATATCATGTAACGCAGTGCGAAAAGCATGATTGTAGGGGCCAATCACAAAAAGAGTGGAGATTATTATGAGAATCCATGTTTGACTCACCTGAAGGAGAAGCATTGGTTATAAGGAAAATGGTGGAAAGAAAAGCTTTTCTTGCAAATCCAAAGCATCAATATCGTGTGTCCCAATGAGAAGAGCATGATGGTAGTGCCAATAACAAAAAAACGATTCTACTTCCCATAACAAAAAGAATAGAGATGATTATGAGTATCCTAGTTCATCTTATTTCATGGATAAACATTAAGTACAAATGGTGAAAGGAGAAGCTCTTCCTACAAATCCGAAGCATTAACATTATGTATCATAGTGTAGGGAGCATGATTATAATCACAAAAAGAGTGGAGATTATTAGAAGAATCCAAAACTTGGGCTATAAGGAAAATGGTGCAAAGAAAAGCTTTCCTTGCAAATCCAAAGCATGAATAACATGTATCGCAATGTGGAGAATATGATTGTAATGCCCATAACAAAAAGAATAGAGATTATTACAAGTATCCAAGTTCATCTCATTTCATGGATAAACATTAATTATAAGGAAAATGGTGGAAAGAAATGCTTCTCTTGCAAATCCAAAGCATTAATATCATGTAACCCAGTGCGAAAAGCATGATTGTAGTGGCCAATCACAAAAGGAGTGGAGATTATTATGAGAATCCATGTTTGACTCGCCTAATGGAGAAGCATTGTTTATAAGGAAAATGGCGGAAAGAAAAACTTTTCTTGCAAATCCAAAGCATCAATATCGTGTGTCCCAATGAGGAGAACATGATTGTAGTGCCAATAACAAAAAGAACAATTATAGTGCCCATAACAAAAAGAATGAAGATGATTATGAGTATCCAAGATCATCTCATTTCACGGATGAACATTAATTACAAGGAAAATGGTGAAAGGAGAAGCTTTTCTTGCAAATACAAAGCATTAACATCGCGTATCCTAGTGTGGAGAGCATGATTGTAGTAGCCAATCACAAAAAGAGTGGAGATTGTTACGAGAATCCAAGTTTGACTCACTTGAAGGAGAAACTTTGGCTATAGGGAAGATGGTGCAAAGAAAAGCTTTTCTTGCAAATCCAAAACTTGAATATCATGTATCACAATGTGGAGAATATGATTGTAGTGCCCATAACAAAAAGAATGGACATAATTATGAGTATCTAAGTTTATCCCATTTCACAGATTAACTTTGATTATAAGGAAAATAGTGGAATGAAAGCCTTTCTTTCATATCCAATACATTAATATCGTGAATCCCAATGCAGAGAATATGATTGTAGTGCCCATAACAAAAAGAAGAGAGATTATTATAAGTATCCAAGTTCATCTTATTTCACTGTTGAGCGTTAATTATAAGGAAAATGGTGGAAAGAAAAGCTTTTCTTGCAAATCCAAAGGATCAATAGCATGTATCCCAATGAGGAGAATATGATTATGTTGCCCATAGCAAAAAGAATGCAGAATATCACGAGCATCCAAGTTTGTCTCATTTCACAGATAAACATTAATTATAAGGAAAATGGTGAAAAGAAAGCTTCTCTTGCAAACCCAAAGCATTAATATCGTGTAACCCAGTGCGAAAAGCATGATTGTAGTGGCTAATCCTAAAAAGAATGGAGATTATTATGAGAATCCATGTTTGACTCGCCTGAAGGAGAAATGTTATAAGGAAAATGGTGGAAATAAAAGCTTTTCTTGCAAATCCAAAGCATCAATATCGTGTGTCCCAATGAGAAGAGCATGATTGTAGTGCCAATAACAAAAAGAACGATTCTAGTGCCCATAACAAAAAGAATAGAGATGATTATGAGTATCCAAGTTTGTCTTATTTCATGGATAAAAATTAAGTACAAGGAAAATGGTGAAAGAAGAAGCTCTTCTTGCAAACCCAAAGCATTAACATTATGTATCATAGTGTGGGGAGCATGATTATAGTCACAAAAAGAGTGGAGATTATTAGAAGAATCCAAAACTTGGGCTATAGGGAAAAATGGTGCAAAGAAAACTTTTCTTGCAAATCCAAAGCATGAATATCATGTATCCCAATGTGGAGAATATGATTGTAGTGCCCATAACAAAAAGAATGGAGATTATTACAAGTATCCAGGTTCGTCTCTTTTCATGGATAAACAGTAATTATAAGGAAAATGGTGGAAAGAAAAGCTTCTCTTGCAAATCCAAAGCATTAATATCGTGTAACCCTGTGCGAAAAGCATGATTGTAGTGGCCAATCACAAAAAGAGTGGAGATCGTTATGAGAATCCATGTTTGACTCACCTGAAGGAGAAGCATTGGTTATAAGGAAAATGGTGGAAAGAAAAGCTTTTCTTGCAAATCCAAAGCATCAATATCATGTGTCCCAATGAAGAGAACATGATTGTAGTGCCAATAACAAAAAGAACAATTATAGTGCCCATAACAAAAAGAATGGAGATGATTATGAGTATCCAAGATCATCTCATTTCATGGATGGACATTAATTACAAGGAAAATGGTGAAAGGAGCAGCTTTTCTTGCAAATCCAAAGCATTAACATCGTGTATCTTAGTGTAGAGAGCATGATTGTAGTAGCCAATCACAAAAAAGAGTGGAGATTATTATGAGAATCCAAATTTGATTCACTTGAAGGAGAAACTTTGGCTATAGGGAA
The DNA here is from genome assembly GCA_038382065.1 of Adansonia grandidieri. Classification (NCBI taxonomy): domain Eukaryota; kingdom Viridiplantae; phylum Streptophyta; class Magnoliopsida; order Malvales; family Malvaceae; genus Adansonia; species Adansonia grandidieri. The sequence continues at coordinate 7,200 of JBBYHK010020773.1, read as the reverse complement.
GACGGTGCAAATAAAAGCTTTTCTTGCAAATTCAAAGCATGAATATCATGTATCCCAATGTGGAGAATATGATTGTAGTGCCCATAACAAAAAGAATAGAGGTTATTACGAGTATCTTAGTTTATCCTATTTCACAGATTAACTTTGATTATAAGGAAAATGGTAGAATGAAAAGCCTTTCTTGCAAATCTGATGCATTAATATCGTGCCTCCCAAAGCAGAGAATATGATTGTAGTGCCTATAAGAAAAGGAATGGAGATTATTACGAGTATCCAAGTTCATCTCATTTCACGGTTGAGCATTAATTATAAGGAAAATGGTAGAAAGAAAAGGTTTTCTTCCAAATCCAAAGGATCAATGTCGTGTATCCCAATGAGAAGAATATGATTGTAGTGCCCATAACAAAAAGAATGGAGATTGTCACGAGCATCCAAGTTTGCCTCATTTCACAGATAAACATTAATTTTAAGCAAAATGGTGGAAAGAAAAGCTTCTCTTGCAAATCCAAAGCATTAATATCATGTAACCCAGTGCAGAAAGCATGATTGTAGTGGCCAATCACAAAAAGAGTGGAGATTATTATGAGAATCCATGTTTGACTCGCTTGAAGGAAAAACATTGGTTATAAGGAAAATGGCAGAAAGAAAAGCTTTTCTTGCAAATCCAAAGCATCAATATCATGTGTCCCAATGAAGAGAACATGATTGTCGTGCCAATAACAAAAAGAACAATTATAGTGCCCATAACAAAAAGAATGGAGGTGATTATGAGTATCCAAGTTCATCTTATTTCACGGATGAACATTAATTATAAGGAAAATGGTGAAAGGAGAAGCTTTTCTTGCAAATCCAAACCATTAACATCGTGTATCCTACTGTGGAGAGCATGATTGTAGTAGCCAATCCCAGAAGGAGTGGAGATTATTACAAGAATCCAAGTTTGACTCACTTGAAGGAAAAACTTTGGCTATAAGGAAAATGGTGCAAAGAAAAGCTTTTCTTGCAAATCCAAAGCATGAATATCATGTATCCCAATGTGGAGAATATGATTGTAGTGCCTATAATAAAAAGAATGGAGATAATTATGAGTATCTAAGTTTGTCCCATTTCACGAATTAACTTTGATTATAAGGAAAATGGTGGAATGAAAAGCCTTTCTTGCATATCCAATACATTAATATCATGTATCTCAACGCAGAGAATATGATTGTAGTGCCCATAACAAAAAGAATGGAAATTATTATAAGTATACACGTTCATCTCATTTCACAGTAGATCATTAATTATAAGGAAAATTATGGAAAGAAAAGCTTTTCTTCCAAATACAAAAGATCAAAGTCATGTATCCTAATGAGGAGAGTATGATTGTAGTGCCCATAACAAAAAGAATAGAGATTATCACGAGCATCCAAGTTTATCTCATTTCACGGATAAACATTAATTATAAGGAAAATGGTGGAAAGAAAAGCTTCTCTTGCAAGTCCAAAGTATTAATATCATGTAACCCAGTGCGGAAAGCATGATTGTAGTGGCCAATCACAAAAAGTGCGGAGATTGTTATGAGAATCCATGTTTGACTAGCCTGAAGGAAAAACATTGGTTATAAGGAAAATGGTGGAAAGAAAAGCTTTTCTTGCAAATCCAAAGCATCAATATCGTGTGTCCCAATGAGGAGAACATGATTGTAGTGCCAATAACAAAAAGAACAATTATAGTGCCCATAACAAAAAGAATAGAGATGATTATGAGTATCCAAGTTTATCTTATTTCACGGATGGACATTAATTACAAGGAAACTGGTGAAAGGAGAAGCTTTTCTTGCAAGTCTAGAGCATTAACATCGTGTATCCTAGTGTGGAGAGCATGATAGTACCAATCACAAAAACAGCGGAGATTATTACAAGAATGCAAGTTTGACTCATTTGAAGGAGAAGCTTTGGTTATAAGGAAAATGGTGGAAAGAAAAGCATTTCTTGCAAATCTAATGCATTAATATTGTGTATCCCAATGCAGAGAATATGATTGTAGTGCCCAAAAAAAAAGAATGGAGATTATTACGAGTGTCCAAGTTCATCTCATTTCACGATTGAGCATTAAAATGGTGGAAAGAAAAGCTTTTTTTGCAAATCTAGAGGATCAATATCATGTATCTCAATGAGGGGAATATGATCGTAGTGCCCATAACAAAAAAAATGAAGATTATCACAAGCATCCAAGTTTGTCTCATTTCACGGATAAAAATTAATTATAAAGAAACTGGTGGAAAGAAAAGCCTCTCTTGCAATTCCAAAGCATTACTATCATGTAACTCAGTGCGGAGAGCATGATTGTAGTGGCCAATCACAAAAAGAGTGGAGATTATTATGAGAATCCATGTTTGACTCACCTGAAGGAGAAGCATTGGTTATAAGGAAAATGGTGGAAAGAAAAGCTTTTCTTACAAATCTAAAGCATCAATATCGTGTGTCCCAATAAGAAGAGCATGATTGTAGAGCCAATAACAAAAAGAACGATTCTGGCGCCCATAACAAAAAGAATATAGATGATTATGAGTATCCAAGTTTGTCTTATTTCACGGATAAAAATTAAGTACAAGGAAAATGGTGAAAGGAGAAGCTCTTCCTGCAAATCCAAAGCATTAACATTATGTATCATAGTGTGGGGAGCATGATTATAATCACGAAAAGAGTGGAGATTATTAGAAGAATCCAAAACTTGGGCTATAGGGAAAATGTTGCAAAGAAAAGCTTTTCCTACAAATCCAAAGCATGAATATCATGTATCCCAATGTGGAGAATATAATTGTAGTGCCCATAACAAAAGGAATGGAGATTATTACAAGTATCCAGGTTCGTCTTATTTTAGGGATAAACAGTAATTATAAGGAAAATGGTGGAAAGAAAAGCTTCTCTTGCGAATCCAAAGCATTAATATCGTGTAACCCAGTGCAAAAAGCATGATTGTAGTGGCCAATCACAAAAAGAGTGGAGATTATTATGAGAATCCATGTTTGACTCGCCTGAAGGAAAGGCATTGGTTATAAGGAAAATGGTGGAAAGTAAAGCGTTTCTTGCAAATCAAAAGCATCAATATCGTGTGTCCCAATGAGGAGAACATGGTTGTAGTGCCAATAACAAAAAGAACGATTATAGTGCCTATAACAAAAAGAATAGAGATGATTACGAGTATCTAAGTTCGTCTTATTTCATAGATAAAAATTAAGTACAAGGAAAATGGTGAAAGGAGAAGCTCTTCCTGCAAATCCAAAGCATTAACATTATGTATCATAGTGTGGGAAGCATGATTATAATCACAAAAAGAGTGAAGATTATTATAAGAATCCAAAACTTGGGCTATAGGGAAAATGGTGCGAAGAAAAACTTTTCTTGCAAATCCAAAGCATGAATATCATGTATCCCAATGTGGAGAATATGATTGTAGTGCCCATAACAAAAAGAATGGAGATTATTACAAGTATCCAGGTTCATCTCATTTCATGGGTAAACATTAAATATAAGGAAAATGGTGGAAAGAAAAGCTTCCCTTGCAAATCCAAAGCATTAATATCGTGTAACCTAGTGCGAAAAGCATGATTGTAGTGGCCAATCACAAAAAGAGTGGAGATTATTATGAGAATCCATGTTTGACTCGGCTAAAGGAGAAGCATTGGTTATAACGAAAATGGTGGAAAGAAAAGCTTTTCTTGCAAATCCAAAGCATCAATATCGTGTGTCCCAATGAGGAGAACATGATCGTAGTGCCAATAACAAAAAGAACAATTATTGTGCCCATAACAAAAAGAATGGAGATGATTATGGGCATCTAAGATCGTCTCATTTAATGGATGAACATTAATTACAAGGAAAATGGTGAAAGGAGAAGCTTTTGTTGCAAATCCAACACATTAACATCGTGTATCCTAGTGCGGAGAGCATGATTGTAGTAGCCAATCACAAAAAGAGTGGAGATTATTACGAGAATCCAAGTTTGACTCACTTGAAGGAGAAACTTTGGCTATAGGGAAGATGGTGCAAAGAAAAGCTTTTCTTGCAAATCCAAAGCATGAATATCATGTATCCCAATGTGGAGAATATGATTGTAGTGCCCATAACAAAAAGAATGGAGATAATTATGAGTATCTAAGTTTATCCCATTTCACAGATTAACTTTGGTTATAAGGAAAATGGTGGAATGAAAAGTCTTTCTTGCATATCCAATACACTAATATCGTGAATCCCAACACAGAGAATATGATTGTAGTGCCCACAACAAAAAGAATGGAGATTATTACGAGTATCCAAGTTGATCTTATTTCACAGTTGAGCATTAATTATAAGGAAAATGGTGGAAAGAAAAGCTTTTCTTGCAAATCCAAAGGATCAATAGCATGTATCCCAATGAGGAGAATATGATTATGTTGCCCATAACAAAAAGAATGGAGATTATCACGAGCATCTAAGTTTGTCTAATTTCACGGATAAACATTAATTATAAGGAAAATGGTGGAAAGAAAAGCTTCTCTTGCAAATCCAAAGCATTAATATCGTGTAACCCAGTGCAGAAAGCATGATTGCAGTGGCCAATCCCAAAAAGAGTGGAGATTATTATGAGAATCCATGTTTGACTCGCCTGAAAGAGAAGCATTGGTTATAAGGAAAACGGTGGAAAGAAAAGCTTTTCTTGCAAATCCAAAGCATTGTATCGTGTGTCCTAATGAGAAGAGCATTATTGTAGTGCCAATAACAAAAAGAACGATTCTAATGCCTACAACAAAAAGAATAGAGATGATTAGGAGTATCCAAGTTCGTCTTATTTCAGGGATAAAAATTAAGTACAAGGAAAATGGTGAAAGGAAAAGCTCTTCCTGCAAATCCAAAGCATTAACATTATGTATCATAGTGTGGGGAGCATGATTATAATCACAAAAAGAGTGAAGATTTTTATAAGAATCCAAAACTTGGGCTATAGGGAAAATGGTGCAAAGAAAAGCTTTTGTTGCAAATCCAAAGCATGAATATCATGTATCCCAATGTGGAGAATATGATTGTAGTGCCCATAGCAAAACGAATAGAGATTATTACAAGTATCCAGGTTCGTCTCATTTCATGGATAAACAGTAATTCTAAGGAAAATGGTGGAAAGAAAAGCTTCTCTGGCAAATCCAAAGCATTAATATCGTGTAACCCAGTGCAAAAAGCATGATTGTAATGGCTAATCACAAAAAGAGTGGAGATTATTATGAGAATCCATGTTTGACTTGGCTAAAGGAGAAGTATTAGTTATAAGGAAAATGGTGGAAAGAAAAGCTTTTCTTGCAAATCCAAAGCATCAATATCGTGTGTCCCAATGAGGAGAACATGATTGTAGTGCCAATAACAAAAAGAACAATTATAGTGCCCATAACAAAAAGAATGGAGATGATTATGGGCATCCAAGATCGTCTCATTTAATGGATGAACATTAATTACAAGGAAAATGGTGAAAGGAGAAGCTTTTCTTGCAAATCCAACGAATTAACATCGTTTATCCTAGTGCAGAGAGCATGATTGTAGTAGCCAATCACAAAAAGAATGGAGATTATTATGAGAAACCAAGTTTGACTCACTTGAAGGAGAAACTTTGGCTATAGGGAAGATGGTGCAAAGAAAAGCTTTTCTTGCAAATCCAAAGCATGAATATCATGTATCCCAATGTGGAGAATATGATTGTAGCGCCCATAACAAAAAGAATGGAGATAATTATGAGCATCTAAGTTTATCCTATTTCACAGATTAACTTTGATTATACGGAAAATGATGGAATGAAAAGCCTTTCTTGCATATCCAATACATTAATATCGTGAATCCCAACACAGAGAATATGATTGTAGTGCCCATAACAAAAAGAATGGAGATTATTACGAGTTACCAAGTTCATCTTATTTCACAGTTGAGCATTAATTATAAGGAAAATGGTGGAAAGAAAAGCTTTTCTTGCAAATCCAAAGGATCAATAGCATGTATCCCAATGAGGAGAATCTGATTATGTTGCCCATAAGAAAAAGAATGGAGATTATCACGAGCATCTAAGTTTGTCTCATTTCACAGATAAACATTAATTACAAGGAAAATGGTGGAAAGAAAAGCTTCTCCTGCAAATCCAAAGCATTAATATCATATAACCCAGTGCAGAAAGCATGATTGTAGTGGCCAATCCCAAAAAGAGTGGAGATTATTATAAGAATCCATGTTTGACTCGCCTGTAGGAGAAGCATTGGTTATATGGAAAATGGTGGAAAGAAAAGCTTTTCTTGCAAATCCAAAGCATCAATATCGTGTGTCCCAATGAGAAGAGCATGATTGTAGTGCCAATAGCAAAAAGAACGATTCTAGTGCCCATAACAAAAAGAATAGAGATGATTATGAGTATCCAAGTTCATCTTATTTCATGGATAAAAATTAAGTACAGGGAAAATGGTGAAAGGAGAAGCTCTTCCTGCAAATCCAAAGCATTAACATTATGTATCATAGTGTGGGGAGCATGATTATAATCACAAAAAGAGTGGAGATTATTAGAAGAATCCAAAACTTGGGCTATAGGGAAAATGGTGCAAAGAAAAGCTTTTCTTGCAAATCCAAAGCATGAATATCATGTATCCCAATGTGGAGAATATGATTGTAGTGCCCATAACAAAACGAATAGAGATTATTACAAGTATCCAGGTTCGTCTCATTTCATGGATAAACAGTAATTCTACGGAAAATGGTGGAAAGAAAAGTTTCTCTTGCAAATCCAAAGCATTAATATCGTGTAACCCAGTGCGAAAAGCATGATTGTAATGGCCAATCACAAAAAGAGTGGAGATTATTATGAGAATCCATGTTTGACTCGGCTAAAGGAGAAGTATTGGTTATAAGGAAAATAGTGGAAAGAAAAGCATTTCTTGTAAATCCAAAGCATCAATATCGTGTGTCTCAATGAGGAGAACATGATTGTAGTGCCAATAACAAAAAGAACAATTATAGTGCCCATAACAAAAAGAATGGACATGATTATGGGCATCCAAGATCGTGTCATTTAATGGATGAACATTAATTACAAGGAAAATGGTGAAAGGAGAAGCTTTTCTTGCAAATCCAACGCATTAACATCGTGTATCCTAGTGCGGAGAGCATGATTGTAGTAGCCAATCACAAAAAGAGTGGAGATTATTACGAGAAT
>JBBYHK010020762.1:0-10724 GCA_038382065.1 Adansonia grandidieri | reverse complement strand
AAATATTTATATATAATTATTTCCTTTTCTTTCTAGGGGCCTATATCATGATTATTATACTTTATTTTTTGTACCTAAGGACTGAGTTGTCGAGATGAATCGCTCACCCGACTTATCTGAATAGTCGTTACAAAACAATCATTTTTTGGAGTCGTCACCAATCTATTTTGGCCAGGTGAGATTGGACACCTACCGGAGTTTATATTTTAAGGATTATGAAACCCATTAAAACAAACTCCGAGGTCTGTGCTCATACCAGAGATCGCTTGAAAGGGTTCGGGAGTCAATTACAATCATAAGTAAAGATCGACCTTCTCGTAATGCCTGACAATCAGTACCTTATTAATCATGTATTGATTTTTATTTAGTTTCGATACTTGATATATAATTCTAATTCTTGTAATATTTTATTAAACAAATTTATTATTTCGAGGAAAGTCAGGTTTCATTATCTAAGTGGATATGAATTCTCTATCGTATTTCGTTGGAGAACCATGTGAAATATGAAAGGTTTTGATTTTTTTTTTCAAATTGAAAAATCCTAACTTCCTGTTTGAAAAGGGTATCTCGCTATTAAAATAATCCATAAAATTCTTCATATATTCTAGTAGGAATCCTACATATTAATTTAATTAGGAGACATTGCCTTATTTATAAAAATAATTTTAGTATTAAAAATACAGGCTTTATGACCTAGAAATAACCTAATATGATGGACCTATTCTTAATATGTACTTCCAACATGAAAGTATCCTAGTACTTATATAGGATATGATTTTAATGCATGAAAGTATCCTGGTAACCCTTAAAGGACTCGAAAGTGATTGGAAAAGGGTGAACCAATCCTAAATAAGCATTTTAGGCCTAAAAGCATCCCAATGCTTATCTAAGACTATGCTCGAATAAAATTATGAAAATGCCCTTAGGGTATACCTTCGATATGAAAGTATCTTATTAACCCTAATAGACGTTAAAATGATCTAGAAAGGCTAAACTAATCCTAAAAATTCACCTTCAGCATAAAAGCATCCCTGTGAAAAAATTACCAAAATTCTTTAAAGGTATACCTTCGACGTGAAAGCATCTCGGTAACTCGAATGGACTTTAAAATGATCTGGGAAGGGTAAACTAATCCTAAATATTCACTTTTGGCGTAAAAGCATCCCGATAAGAAAAATTACTAAAATGCCCCTAGGTTATACTTTCAGCGTGAAAGTATCCCTGTAACTTGGATCTTAAAATGATGTAGGGAGGTTAAATTAATCTTAAATATTCAGCTTTTGCATAAAAAGCATCTCGATAAAAAAAAATTACCAAAATACCTTTAAGGTATACCTTTGATGTGAAAGTGTCCTAGTAACCCCAATGGACCTTAAAATGAACTTGGAAAACTAAACCAGTCCTAAATAATCACCTTTGGCATAAAAACGTCTTAGTGAGTAAAATTACCAAAATGCCCTTAGGGTATACCTTCGATGTGAAAGTATCCTGGTAAGCTTAATGGACCTTAAAATGACCTTAGAAAACTAAACCAATTGTAAATATTCACCTTTGGTGTAAAAGATTCTCGACGAGCAAAATTACCAAAATGCCCTTAAGATATACCTTCGACATGAAAGTATCTCGATAACCCTAATAGACCTTAAAATGACCTTAGAACGCTAAACTAATCCTAAAATATTCACCTTTGGCGTAAAAGTGTCCTGTTAAGCAAAATTACCAAAATGCACCTAGAAATACCTTCGACGTGAAAGTATCTCGATAACCCTAATAGACCTTAAAATGACATTGGAAGGCTAAACCAATCCTAAAATATTCACTTTTATCGTAAACGCATCTCGATTAGCAAAATTACCAAAATGTCGCTATGGTATACCTTCGACATCAAAGTATCCCGATAACCCTAACAAACCTTAAAATGACCCTAGAAGGCTACACCAACCCTAAAATATTTACCTTTGCTGTAAAAGCATCTCAGTGAGCAAAATTAGCAAAATGCCACTAGGTATACCTTCGACATGAATGTATCATGATAACTTTAATGGACCTTAAAATGACCTAACATGATGAAAAGTAAATGAATTTTGTCTAAATGGAAAAGCTAAAAGTTTAAGTTTGACTTAAAATGAAAAATTTGCAATCAAACCCCCTAAATTTTTAAAATTACATTTCGTATCCTTCGGAGGACCAAACAAATATGAATAGTTTTAAAAATTTCTATATCCCTACAGAAGGCCATAAAAGTAATAGAAATCATTAAAACTGGTGAAATGTAAATTTTACCCATAAATATGAAAATTTGCTATTTAGTCTCTAAACTTTTAAAAATTTTTATTTTAATCCCTACATGGTAAAATGCCCTAAAAATCATAAAATCACGTGAAAATATACATGGAAAATGTAGCAAATATATTAACAAGAATTCGGCCAAACATCTTGGCCTTAAAATAAAATTTTTCTATGTTTTGCAAAATAACCCCTGAACTTTATAAAATTACATTTTGACCCTTATATGATAAAATATCACAAAACATCATAACAAATCATCAAACCAGCAAAGAATCACCAAAAAAAATGGCAAGAATGTGTATAAAAATTTGGCCAAACAATTCTAGCCATAAAGCATAATTTTGTTATTTTGCAATTTGGTCTCTAAACTTCTTAAAATTATAAAATAACCCCTAAAATATTGAAAATACCTAAAACATGCTTACAAACTCATGAATCAGAAACCTCATGGCTTACAAAGCTCTCGGCCAAGCCAAAAATATCACGTAAAAACTTTTACAACTTTTGCCATTCAGTCCCTAAGTTTACAAATATTACAAAATAACTAAAAAAAACCTAAAATCAAAGCAAAAATAAACACAAAATCACCATTATCAAGCCCAATCAATTCGGCCAAGGCATAGAAAGCATCAAGACAAAATTTTTTCATCATGAAATTTCATAAATAATATTATAAATTTATAAACAAAATTTTTTTAATCTTAAAAATACAAAAAAAATCACTAATATTTCAATATAAATCATCATAAACATAACATAATAACTATTAAACATGTATTCGTTGAAGATAATATCATTATTACAAATGAACATAAAATATTATAGTAAAAAAAGAAAGAAATACAACAAAATCAAATAAATCAAGAAAATCCACAAAAATTAATCACTTTTTTCATGCTTGGCCTTTCAACATGGAATGAAATACATGAGCTTAAGCAATCATAAAACTTACTAAAATAAGAAATCAAGCATGAAATCAACATAAATATAAGATTTTGGAAGAGAAGTTACCTTGAGAGCTTGAAAAACATAAAAAACATAAGTAATTTTTATGGATTTTTGGAGTTTTGGGCTTATGGAAGTTATGAACTTTTGAGAGGATTTTTTTTCATTCTCTTTTTTTTTTCCAACTGAGGGGACGGCAAGATGATGGATTTTTGAATCCATCTTGCTATGAGGTTCCATCCATAATCCATAAAAGTTTTCTTTCCTTTATTACATGTCATAATTTGTTGATTTTTTTATTTTTATATTTGATTTGTTTGAGATATGATTTGATTTTTGACAAATTGATTAGATTTATATTTATAACTCTAGTCTCCTTATGATGTTATGCATGACATCATTGATTTCTATAGAAATTTTGAGTGATATTCATATATAATATGTAAAATTATACTGTAAAAATTAATTATAAGAACTAAATTATAAAAATTAAAAATTATATTTTTAAACTAAAATTTAGTATAATCAATTTAATTCAATTTAATAATAAAAACAATTTTTTCTGTATGAGGAAAAAAATTAAAATAGCAAACTTGCAAAATTTTATGAGAAAAAAATTTATCAGGAAAAATTGTTACACGTAAAAAAATGTAAAATTCATAAAATAAATTAAATTTTGAAAAATTGATTTAATTTAAACTAAACAGAAATATTTGAAGAATTTTAAAAATTATAAACTTTAAAAAAATCTTACCGATGAAATTTGCGGGGTGGTAAACCCGTATCTTGGTAACAAGAGGAAAAAAAATTCTAAAACTCATAAAATAAATTAAATTTTTTAAAACTGATTTAATATTTATTAAATTATAATATTTAACAAATTTTGAAAATTAAAACCTCAGAAAAATCTTATCGAAAAATTTACGGGTAGAAAACTTCATATCTCGATAATAGAAAAAATTCTAAAACTCATAAAATAAATTGAATTTTCCAAAAATGATTCAATATGAATTAAATAATAATATTTAAAGAAATTTAAAAATCAAAAACTTAAAAAAATCTTACCGAAAAAAATTACGTAGTATAAAACCCGTATCTTGGTAACAAAAAAAATTCTAAAACTCATAAAATAAATTAAAATTTTCAAAACAGATTTTATATGGATTAAAAAAGTAATATTTAAATAATTTTAAAAATTATAAACTAAGAACAATCTTTCCAAAAAATTGCAGAGTCGAAAACTTCGTATTTCAAAAAAAAGAAAACTAAAAGAATAAAAGGAATTTTCCTAATATGAATTAAATAATAATATTTGAGGAATTTTTAAAAAATATAAACTTAGAAAAATCTTGCCGAAAAAATTCATGGACTAGAAAACTCCATATTTTTGAAAGGGGAAAAATTTTAAAATTCATAACAAATAAATGAATTTTAAAAAACTGATTTAATAGTAGTTGAATGTGAATATTTAAAGAATTTTAAAATTCAAAACTCAAGAAAACTATACCAAAACTTTTACAGGTAACAGAAAGTTCGTATTCTAAAATCGAAAAAATTTTTAAAAATATATATTAAAAATTATATAAATGAATTAAATAAAACAAATTATTCAAAATATTAATTTAGAAAATGACAAAGATAAAAATCCAAAATTTTAAATTCAAAATAATTTTATCAAAAAAAATTTTCACGAGTATAATACTAGCGATATTGTGAAAAAAACTCAAAATTAATTACAAAAATAAGCAACTTGACAATTTATGGTATAAAATGCCAACATAAATTTTTCATTGTATATTTCTAATTTTTTGAAATGCATATCAACATAAATACCACATAGATATTGGTAAAATATACGAAGGTCATTTCCTAAATTTAATGAAAAACTCTCATAAAATTTCTAAAAATGGGAAATTTGTCTATGATATCATCCGCAGAAATAGATTTTTAAAATTTAAAAAGAAATTATTAAAAAATAATTTTTCTCTTAAATATTTGTTTTTTATATCCGAAATTAGAGATCAAAATATGATTTTTTTTTTGTTACATGAACTTACGACTGTTTAAATTATGACTAAAAAGGTCTTGACAATGTCTTGCTCATCTGAGAGAGACTGTTTCCAATGAGGATGGCCAGTAAGTTCTTTGTTTCGAATATTTAAGATTATTGGAAAAGAGACCCGGACGAAATTAGGTGTCTACAGTTGCCCCTCTTTGACCATTGCTGAGAATCAGGAATAGGACAAAGACCAAATAGATATGATTTCATTCGAGTCATTAAGCTTTGAAAACTAAACTCAAAACAAAAATAAAAGCTAATTAGCCTTAAGGAGAAATCTTAAATTAAACGATGATTAGGGCAAGACCTAAGTCACAGGTAGCTTAGTGAGACAAAACCATACTAGTGAACAAACAAAAGGAGCCGATTGGGATGAAACCCTACTAGTTGATGAGGTAAAGGGTTGACCGAGGCAAAACCTATAGGTCAACAAAGATAAGGTTGACCGAGACAAAAGGTATGAGTCAACAAAAATAAAAGGTTGACCAAGACAAAACCAATAAGTCAACAAGTGAAAAAAGTTAACCGGGATGAAACCTACAAGTCAACAAGTGAAAAGGGGTGACTGGGGTAAAACCTACAAGTCAACATATAAAAAAAACTGACCAAGATAAAGCCGACAAGTCAACAAAGCTAAGTGTTGACTGGGATAAAACCTACAAGTCAATAAATGAAAAAATTTGACTGGGATAAAACCTACAAGTCAATAAATGAAAAGGGTTGACTAAGATAAAATCGACAAGTCAACAAAGAAAAAAGGTTGATTGGGATGAAGCCTACAAGCAACAAAGGTGCAGGTTGACGGGGACAAAACCTACAAGTCAACAACGGTACGGGTTAACTGGGATGAAACCTACAAGTCAACATATAAAAGAGGTTCACTAGGATAAAGCTGATAAGTTAAAAATGGTAAGGGTTGACTAGGATGAAACCTACAAGTCAACAAAGGTAGAGGTTAACTGGGATGAAACCTATAAGTCAACAAATGAAAAAGGTTGATCGGGATAAAGTCAACAAGTCAACAAAGGTACAGGTTGACTGGGATAAAACTTATAAGTCAATAAAGGTATGGGTTAATCGGGATGAACCTATAAGTTAACATATAAAAGAGGTTGACTAGGATAAAATTAACAAGTCAACAACGGTAAGGGTTGACTAGGATGAAACCTATAAGTCAACAAATGAAAAAGGTTGATCGAGATAAAATAGATAAGTCAACAAAGGCATAGCTTGACTGGGATAAAACCTACAAGTCAACAAAGGTATGGATTGACTAGGACAAAACCTACAAATCAATAACGATACAGATTGATCGAGATGAAACCTATAAGTCAACATATAAAATAGGTTGATCAGGATAAAGCTGACAAATTAATTAGGATAAACAGGGTTGACTGGGTTAAAGTCAACAAGTTAACAGAGAGAAAATTTGATCGAGACAAAGCCGACTAGTCGACAGAGATAAAAAGGTTGATTGGGACAAAGTCGATAAGTCAACAAAAAGAAAAAGTTGATCAAGACAAAGTCAAGAAGTTAATAAAGATAAAAGGTTGATTACGATAGAGCCGATAAGTCAACATAGGTAAAAGTTTGGTGTAACATTTGAGACTTGATCAATTATCAAAATGAAGCACTTAATTGACTTAAATCCCTCTCCACCTACCTTGTAATAGGATTGCATTAAGGGGTGATAGAAACTCTCTTAAATGGTTCTCATATCGTTATCAAAGTATTGAAAACATATTTCTGGATGCTTCGATTATCACCATCGAAGCTTTTAATACATTTTCCTTGACCAAAACTTTTGAATGCTTCGAATATCACCATCAAAGTTTTTTTCAAAGCTTTCTTCACCTACCTTACCATGGGATCGCATGAGAAAGTGGTAGATTTCTTTAGAGAATCATTCAATCTTTCCTGATAAGTCATCAAATATCAAATATTAAATTAGTGTTCATCGATTCAATGATATAACTTATACAATTGGATAAATATCTGCTAAAGGCATATTTGCTTACTTTTACTAAATCATGAAAAGCATCATATTTCATCAAAATTCCAGGATTTATGGAATGAGGTCACCTTCTTATTTTGACCTTGGGAAAAAATTGATCAATATCTATGAAAATTCCAAAGCAATTTTAGCCACGGATTTTCCAATATCAAGGACAATGGATATGTTATCTTCATCTTGATGTTAAAACTTTCTTGTGATGAAAGATCACCATTTGGAACTTTTTTGAATACGATGAAGAAATGGATTTAGAGGCACAAATAGGGTGACACTACTAAAATTTGTCTTGAAGAAATTGATATGAAAAAGTCAAGGTTGACCAAGACCAAATTCAGATGGATGTTCATTTAAAGAATTCCTTGAAAGACAAGCAATCAAGTTATAAAATCCTTTTAATCTTCAAATACAATAGCCTGACAGGTGTTAAACTAATGCTAGTAAACACCAAGTCTCAAAGGATTGATTTGAAAGGGTTTTGGTAAGCATCAATTCTCAAGGTTGGGTACAATGTTTTAAAAGGTTATTTGGAAAGGAATCAATGCCAAGGCATTTGACTCAACCTTTTTGTTGAGGTTAAGAAATTTTCAAAGGTTTGGGGTCATTTCTAAATTAGGATGATGGGTTATCTCTAATTGGTGACTTATCTTTGTTAATTTAGGAGCAATTCTTAGGCCTTTAAGCCTGCCCCATCATATTATTGAAGACTAAAAAATCATTCAAATAGATGAAATTTTAAAGAGCTTCCTAGGAAGAATTCGATAGCCCAAATAGCTATGTCTGATCAAACTGGACTTTGTTAGCTACATAATATAGGCCATGGTTCATGGTTCAGAAAGAAAAGGATAAATAAGCCTAAATAAAGTGTTTAAGGATATTGAATCAAGGATCAGTTCTTTTTAGAAAGAGTTGATTTCGACATGTCTTTCAAGATAAACAAATCTTTTTTCTTCAGCAACTTTTGTTTTCTTCATTTTTCTTTACTTTTCTTTTTTTTTTCTTTAAAACTTTTATCGTTCTTTATTCTGAAAGAACTTGAAATTTTCTTCATTCTTCACTTGGAATATTTGAACTTGAAATTCAAACTTTCTTCTTTCATCAAAATTTACTTCATGACGTCTGATTTATTCTTCTTATAACTTTATAATGGAATTTGCCCCTTCTAATCTTAAAGCTTTGCATCACTTGTCCCTCAATGTGGACGGTGATCCTTAATTAGGGTTTATAGAAAGAAAATAAACTATCAGGCTCAAAGGGGACTACAAAGGGAATAGTTTTCTATATTTAAGAAAAAGATAGAGAAAGAAGGGCATTTTTCATTTCAAACATAGGCATTTGAACTGGTCAAGCATTTTGCTAGGAAAAAAGTTTTTTTTTTTCAAAATCATTTTGAATACTTTAATAGCATGATGCTACACTCAATAAAGGCTTAAGATATGCCGTTCAATATTGTTAACTTTGATTTCGGTTTTGATATAACAAACAAACTTAAATTAATACTCAACTTCGTATTTGTGTTTAAATTGAAAAGCATCATTAAAAATACTAAGTTTGTAATTATTGAGATGTGTTTGAGTCAACAAAAATGATTTCACAAACAAGTTTTGAAGGTTAGTGTCGATACAAAGAACATGTGTATCGATACTATGCATAAACCCCTCAAATGTATTGATACAATGAACATCTGTATCAATACAAGCATACAAAGCTAGACAGTAGCCAAGGTTTGTTTGAAATCCTTAAATGTATCGACATAAGTGTATATATATCGATATAGGTTGCTTAGTATCGATTCTCACCCCATGAGTATCGATAAAAGGTTTGCAGTAGCCTAAGTTTGGCTAAAACCCTCATATATATTGATACAAAGGTATCTGTATTGATACAACTTGCTTTGCTTAGTATCGATATTGAGACCCCAATATTGATACAACAAGTTGTAACAATTACTTTTTTGAACTGTGTATCGATACTATAGCGCATGATTGAACAAAAATCAGCATTTATGAAGGCTACAATGGCTCTCCAACCACCATATTAAATGCCCAATGTTTATGAATTAATTTGCAGATATAAATAGAGGTTCCAAACAGCTGAAGAGAAAAAGATACAGATTTCATTGAATCATTGAACAACAAAAGCTCAAAATCATCAAATTCATTATTTTCTTCTTGTATCAATTCATATTCTTTAAGTCTATTTGTATCTCATTCTTGTTATACTTAAATTCCAGCAAACATCTACCTACTAGAGGTTTAATTAGTTTGCAAAATACTTCTTTCATTTCATAAAAGGGGTTATGTGAAAGTGAGTGAAAATGTTTAAGAGTTTGGGGTATAATTCTTAAAGTATTTGAAAAGGTTCTATCTTAGCCTTAAAAGATAGTTGTGTAAGGTTATACCTTGCCTTAAAGGTAACAATTTCCTTAGTGAATTATGGGAATCATCTTGGTAAGAAAGTACCAAGAAGAGAGGACGTAGGTGCCAAATTAAAGGACCGAACCTCTATACATCCATTGTTGATTTTTCTCTCTTCCTTATCTTATTTTAATTTTCAAATTTACAAAGTCTTTATAGAACTAATTCACCCCTCTCTTGGTTCAATCTATCCATTAAGCCACTAATTGGTATCAAGAGCTTTGATTTCCTTTATAGGTCTCACAACCTTGAGAAAAGATCCTTAAGAGCTCAAAAATAAAGAATGCAAACATTGTAATCAAAGCCTTGAGAAGCCCACAAGAATTGAAAAGCCAAGATGAAGTTTGTCTTATGGCATTTAAGACAAATGCAAATACTATAGGACTTGAAGGGCATTCCATCATGAGACCTCCACTGTTCAATGGTGACAACTACTCATATTGAAAGATAAGGATGAGGCTCTTTATCCAAGTAAACAACTATGAACTATGGACAATCATCGTCAATGGTCCACTCATTCCAAAGAAGAAAGTCAGAGATTCCATTATGCCAAAGGAGGAAGAAGAATGGCATGAACAAGACACCAAAATGGCATAACTAAATGCCAAGGCCATGCACACATTATTTTGTGCTCTTGGTCCAAGTGAGTACAATAGAGTTTCAATATGTAATAATGCAAAACAAGTGTGGGACAAGCTAGCAACCACAAATAAAGGAACAAATCAAGTCAAAGAATCTAAAATAAGCATGCTCACACTTGACTATGAATTATTCAAGATAAAGACGGATAAAACCATCAAAGAAATGTCAGATAGATTTACAGACGTCATCAACGGGTTAAAGGCACTTAAAAAGACCTATCTAAATAAAGAAAAGGTAAAGAAGTGACTCAATAGTCTTCCTAATTCTTGGGAAGCAAAAGTGATAGCAATTGAAGAATCCAAAGATCCCAACATACTCTCTTTGGATGAACTTATAGGTTCCCTTTTAACCTATGAAATGA
>JBBYHK010020709.1:0-10730 GCA_038382065.1 Adansonia grandidieri | reverse complement strand
GTCAAAAATTTCTATCATAATCTTCTCAGAGGATTATGCTTCATCAACATGGTGCCTTAATGAACTGGTAAAGATACGGGAACATAAGAAATCCTCTCAATACATTGTTTTGCCAATTTTTTACAATGTCGATCTAGCCCAAGTCAAGAAGCAGAAAGGAAGTTATGGGGAAGCATTTTGCCAGACATGAAGAGAGCTTCAAGAACGAAATGTACATGATACAACGATGGAGGGCTGCTTTAAAAGATGCTGCAGATTTAGGAGGCATGGCTCTCCAAGATAGGTAATTACTTATTAATTAATGATGTTCCACACTATGGTATATGTTCCTTTCTTTAGAATTGCAAATTTTACATGCTCAATTGTCCATTATTTCCTGATATTACTTCTATCATGTATGTATACAGATTCACTAAGAGTGTGGAAATGGTCGGAAAAAAATTTGTTAAACATTTAAATAATTTCATAAGAAGAGAAAATAGAAAAAATTACAATTCTAATGGTTCTATATCAGTTGAATACGTTAAAAGCAAAAGTAGGTATGGTAGGGGTACAATTATTTTGGAGAGAGAAACTAGATATAACATATGTTTAAGTTAAAAAAAAAATTAATATGTTTAAGTTGAATTGACAATTGATAGTTAGTAACCAAAAACTAATAAATAAGATGTGGAATTCATATCCTAATTTCTTTTTTTTTTTTTTTTTTGAAAGACTACAATATTGGTTTCATTAGATTTTTAAAAATGTATATATTTATGAATAATGTTAAAAAATAATATATATTAGAATTAAATAAAATGATAATTCATTCTTGATTATGATTTATTCAAGCCAAGTCTATTAAGCCTATTTTTAAAGTCAAACCTAAGTTTGCTTGACTTGTCTATTTAATTATTATTTTATTTAAAAATTTAAAATTACTTTAAAATTAAATCAATATCTTATTGTTTACTAAGATAATTATTTATTGTGAAATATTCTATAATTTTCTCAAAATTTTTACTTTCATATCTAAAAGTGCATTGACTTCTAAGTTGACCTTCTTAGCAGTATAGCCTATATTATTAAAAAATAAATTCTCTAAGAAGAAAAAAGTTATAACGATGAAGAATAATAAGGATATAATTTTATTAAAATTACACACATTTCTTAAACTTCCACAAAGAGGAAGTTCTAGAACTTTTAGATCTCAAGTTCAGGCTTCACATTGAATGAATTTTATTTAACTTTATGTTGCTTTGTTGGTTTATTTAATTCATTTATTATTCCTTGTGAATGTAAAAATTCTATCATATATGTTGAATAATGCTGCATTAAATTGCAATTTTTACTTTAACATGTAATATAAAGAAAAAAGTCTAAATTTATGCAAGAAAAGATCAAAACATCCATGATTTTTACTCAGCTTTCAAGATTCACCCATTGAGTTATATTTTGAATATATATTTTAACATATATTCTTTAAAATTTATAGGCAAGATTCACAGTTCATTCAAGATATTATTAAATAAGTTCAAAATAAACTCCATCTCAATTTGTTATATGTCCCTCCTTATTTAGTTGGAATAGATTCTCTTGTGACACGCATTAGTTGGTGGTTAGAACAAAATGGATTAAATAAAGTTAGCATTGCAACAATTTGTGGAATTGGAGGGATTGGGAAAACAACCATTGCCAAAGTTGTTTACAATGAAAACATACAAAGATTTTTAGGTTACAGTTTCCTTGCTAATGTTAGAGAAACAACTCGAGAGTGTAGTGGCTTGGTTCGTTTACAAAGATAACTTATTTCAGATATCCTTAAGGGGAAATCACACAAAATATACAATGCAAATAATGGAATTAATAGGATCAGAGAAGCTATATGATGTAGAAGAGTTCTTCTTGTTCTTGATGATGTTGATGGTTTGGAAATAATAACAAAATTAATGGGAATTCGAATTCCTTTTCATCCAGGAAGTAAAATCATCATAGCTGTTAGGCATCGGTATCAACTGAATGCTCATTTTATTAGCCAAATGTTTGATTTGGAAGCATCATCTAGTTATGGACATTTAAGCAAGCTATTTGAAGCAAAAAAATTAGCTACCACTGACTCACTTTAACTTTTTAATTGGTATGCATTTGGTTGCAACTCCACAACTGAAAGTTTTATGGAATACGTAAGCAAATTAGTGAAACATTGTGGTGGACTTCCATTAGCTCTTCAAGTTTTGGGTTCTTCTCTTTCTGGAAAAGTACGAGTGTATGGAAAAGTGCATTGGAGAAATTGGAAGCAATCCCTGATAGTAAAATTCAAAAGATTCTAAGAATAAGCTATGATTCATTGAAAGACGATCATGACAAAATTTATTTCTTGACATAGCTTGTTCATTTATTAGGAGTGACAGAGATTACACAACTACAATTCTAGATGGTTGTGATTTCTATGCATCAATTGGAATTGAAAATCTCATAGGCAGGTCCCTCCTAATTGTTAATGAAAAAAATAAACTATTGATGCATCAAATGATTAGAGATATGGGACTAGAAATTATTGGTCAAGAATCTCTTGATCTCGAGAAACGAAGTAGGTTGTGGCATGAAGACGCCTTTGATGTGATAAGAGAAAAAATTGTAAGAGATTTCATTTTAATCTAATTTTTTCTTGTACGTATGTTTCTAAATTTTATTATAGTACTATTTTGTACAAAAACCTTTTTTAATTTTTTTCTAATATAGGATTCCAAAATAGTTACATGCCTCACCCTTGATTTGCAAAGGTTGCTAGAAGACAAGTTTAGAAAGACAACAAGAAGTCTATATTTTCCAAAGCCTACCAAAAATCAATTTCTCATATCAAATGAGGTTGATATGGAAACTCGAGCTTTTGCAAAGATGCATAGACTTAAACTACTTCAACTAGACTATGTAAAACTTAAAGGAGACTTTAAGGACTTTCCCAAAAGCTTAACATGGTTGCGTTGGCATGGATTTCCTATGCAATCTCTTCCAGTGGATTTTGGCATCAAGGGACTAGTTGTTCTTGACATGCACAAAAATAGCCTAAAACATTTTTGGAAGGATAAAAAGGTATGACACCAACTAATTTATCTTTTTTTTTTCTTTTTGAAGCAATAAAAATAAATAGTTTTTTCTTTTTTGCAGTATCTCCCAAATTTAGAGATCCTTAATCTCAATCATTCACACAACCTTCTCAAAACTCCAAACTTTTCAGGACTCCCTAATCGTGAAAAGTTGATGCTCAAAGATTGCTTAAAGTTGGTCGAAGTTGATCAATCGATTGGTGAGCTAAAGATGATTAAGTTTTTGAGCCTTAAAGATTGCAAAAGTCTTAGGAAACTTCCAAAGACAATTGGTTCATTAATATCACTTGAAGAATTTATTTTATCTGGTTGCTTAAGACTTAACGATGTTCCTCGGGAGGTTCTTAATATGAAATCATTGAAGGCACTTAATTTAGATGAAACTACAATATATCAAACAAGATTGTGGTTGCCTTGGTTCTCACTGAAAAAAACAAACAATTGGATTTCTTTTGGGCATCTTTGCCTTGCTCTTTAACAAAGTTGAGTCTTGAAAGTTGCAAACTATCTGATGATGTCATGCCCAATGATCTTTACCACTTAGCTTCATTGAAATCTTTAAATTTAAGTAGAAACCCATTTCATTGCCTACCTCAAAGCATAAGGAACCTTACAAAACTTGATGAACTTCTACTAACTTCTTGCACTGAACTCCAAGTGATCCCAAAGCTTCCAATCTTGTCAAATTTTGTTGAGTTGGTGTTAACATCTCCATTAATGATCTATATCTCAAATATTCAGCCATGCTTTTTTTCTTCCAAACGTTGTGGTGTTTTTGGTTGTGAAAGACTGAATGAGGTCCAAGATGTCTTCAAGTTGGAACCAATTGAAAACTTTGAAGAAGAAGAAATTAAAAGATTATTCAACATGGACTCTATTGATAGTAATCAAATTCAACTTTATAACTACTTGACAGACAGAATAATGGTTGCTACCCCACAGGTACAATATGTCTTTAAGTTTTATAGGCTTATTTTTATTTTTCTTTTATACTTTCATTAACAATTTTTATGGATCAGGTATTACAGGAATGTGGTATAACAAGCACATTTGTTCCAGGAAGTGAGGTTCCAATCTGGTTTGAGCATCACGCTAACAGGCATCGGATCTCTTTTTCTTTGCCAACACCATCTCATCCTAATGAAAACATCAGTTGTTTCAACTTATGCATCGTTTTTTCTATTATTAGTGATCAGATATTGGAGTTGCTGCCAAGTCTGTGCATTTTTAATGAGACTAAGGAGACCATATGGATTTATCGCTCAAATTTCATTGGCATTCCTGAGACCAATAATAACACAATGTTGTGGTTAATCCATTGGCCAACAATGGATTTTCAATTGGAAGGTGGTGATTTTGTGAGCTTCATGGTAATGCCTTTTCATCACAATATAAGAAAATTTGGTGTTACTTGTAAACCGGAAAACAACAGCAGATATGACTTTTCGCACTCTTTTCCAGGTATGAGTACAACTGCAAGTGATTACATTTATTCATTTTTTTTTTCGAATGTGATAATTTTTAATTTATAACAACAAGCTTTTACCAAATTTAATCTATTTATTAAATGAACTATTAATTTTTTAATTAGAAATAAAAAGAAATCTACTGGTTATATGAGGAGTGCTATAAATAAGATTATATAATTTCTAGTTGAATTTTCAACCTTAAGTTAACTTTGGTTGTATTTATTGACTAATCGGTTGGTTTTCTCCTTTGAAACTTATTCCGCTATATGTATATGTGTGTGTGTGTGTGTGTGTGTGTATATATATATATATATATATATAAATATATTCAACATATATATTGCATTTATAATTTTAATTGTACTAGCATTTGTTGTAAAGTGCATTCTCACATGAGTATTTATTAATTTATGTAGTTTTGAATATATAATTGTTTATTTTAAAATAAATAAAATTAATAAAGTGTTTATTAAAAAAAATTTGCATGTAAAATTTGTTTCACATCCAAATTATACCAAATTATTATAAAATTTATTATTTTCAATATTAATGCGAAATTAATTATGAAGATAAAATATTCAATGTAAGTTTTAATACCTTTTTATTTATATCGAATAAATTGGTTTGCTTTTTAAGGTCTAAAACTTTCAAAATAAAGTAATTCTATATAAACTTTTAATTAATTTATTTATTTATTATCAAATAATTCACTTAATGAAAGTGCTTTAATAAAATAAAGTATTTTATGTGTGAATTAGACAAATTTTATTATTAATAAAAGATATTTATAATAGTAATTTAAAAATGTAGTAAATAACAATGAATATTTTTATCAGTTCAAAAATTTTCAGATTAGTATTTTTTTTATTTTTTATATTATATATATACTTGTAAAAAATAAATATAGGAGAAACGAGTTTTAGTAATTTCTTTGTTAGAAACATAATTGTACCTATCGTTTACAATGTCTTTGAATATTAATGTTATTATTGGAGTTCAGAAACAAAGATCATTCTTTAGGAATAGGATTAAGAGAACTGAAAATAATTCTTAACAGAATCGTTGAAAAACAAGGATCAGTCTAAAGGTAACTTTAATTGTCCTAAACATTTATTTAATTTAAGAATATTTTCCAAATTAGATGTTCTAGGTGTCCTATAAATTAACCTTATCTTTGAATCTAATTAATCTCATTTAAGTAGTTATAAATAAAAAATATAATTAAGTTAACATATGATTAAAGTAACTTGTGACCTGAAAATAGTAAAACCAACTACAAATATTGGCTCTACTTTTCATGCTAAAGTCTAATTACTTAATACGTAAGTACTTTATATATGACTTTGTATATATTAAAGCTTATGTTTTCTATTAATTATATAAAATAAGAGGATATGAAAATATGGTACATTAATTTAGAGAGCACATAACAAAGAAGAAATACATTTAGTCCGCAATGAAATGAGAAATTGTAATGAATATTTAATTGTGTTTTCAATGATCAAGAATATACTGGAATGACTTATGATTATATTTTTATTGCATTTATCTAAATTGATACTCTTATTAACATTATTTTTAATTTATGATTATTTTCCCTTTAGATGTCAATAGCAATAATCAAGAAACGATAATGTTGCTCTAAGATCCTTTCTATCACAATAATCGATATTTTCACTATGGAAGAAATTTTGTCATTTTGACCATTTAATAGATTCCAAAATAAATTTCGGTAGATGAGGCCATCAGATCCAAAATTCAGTTTGGTAAACAATAAAAAGAAAATTATAATGTTGTGTTTCACTAGTAGTCTAATTAAAATAATTAATTGTTTCATAATTGATAATTGATTAATCCAGTAATCATAATACTTAAAATTAAAATAAGTGATGAAATTCTATGAGTGATATTTTGATATAAACATAAAAATACAAAATAGAATATAAAAATAAAAATAGATATATAATTGATTATATATAAGTATTAGTCCTATAACGTTTTTTAGTGATAATAGTACTGTGGTAGTTTAATTAGCAAATTTAAGTCAAATTTTTTAGCACTTTTAGGATTCATATTTTTATACATAAAAAAATAAGGACTTGTTTTGTGTTATTCTACTTTTAAGTTTTACTCGTACATATATGTTCTTATAAAACCATAACACTTGATTTTGATGATCATTAATTGATACTCATTTATTACATCTTTTAGGAGAAGATCCCAGAAGAAATTATTTGGAGAAGGAACTAACCAAAGACTTACTCAGTTTGGACTCCTATGAAAATGTTAAAGTGCAAATTTGCAATTATTTAGAGGAACCAGAAATGGTTGCTTCCTCACAGGTTCCCTTTTCAATTTTTAAGCGTTGTTTTTAGAAAAAAAAAAAACTTAATTTATATATAGCAAGTACTATATAATTTTTTCATTTTAATAACTTATTCTACAATTCAATGCTACAGGTATTATATGATTGTGGCATAATCACAGGGTATGATCCAATTCCATCTTATTACTACGGCCATTACTTTGGCCATCAAGCTGGCAGGCCTGAGGCTTCACTTTCAGTGCCCCCAAACTCTAATCAAAAGATTATCTACTTGCTAAACTCGATTATCGTTCTCTCTGCCAAAAATGACAAAACATCTGAATTTTTACCACGGTTTGATATCGTGAACGAGACCAAAGGTACAAAGTGGACCTACTCTAAACATTTCATTGGAATTCCTGAAACCAACCACTCCTTATATCGGATGACTAGTTGGAAATTTAAGGGAGATGAACTAGAAGCCGGTGATCATATTAGCCTTAGGGCTATTTCAGATTCATGTGTGCTAGAATCTGGCATTGACCTCGTATATGATTATGAGCTAGATGATAAATCCATTTCTCTTCGTCAGTTGCTAGGAAGGAGTAAATATTCTACGTATCTTTTTGAGGATTTTTGTTTATCTTTCGTTGAAATCCCAAAGAACATTATATAGGATGCAGAGTTTAGCCAAAGAATAATTTTGGTTCAATCAGGGCCAGCTTGGCTTGTTTGGTGTAAAGGAAAATGGCCTTTTAACGTATTTTTTAATCGCTCATTTCTTTTTTAATGTATGCCAGTGATATTGATTCTCATTCAAGTTCATTGTTGATAAAGAAACATTGTAACGATTCCCTTCCTTTTGGTGCAATAAATTTCACTGTTGATGGTTTTCAGGGGGTAAATTTAGATTTGTAGATGTATGTTCAAAGGGTCTACCATGTGAGGCACTATCATTGGAGTGTTTTTAGAAGTTGTTGGACTTCTTGATGAGTTCAACCAAAAGCAAAGGTTCTTATAAGTTTGGCCACTATAAAAATGTATTTGGATTCTCAATAATGATATTACTGCAGCATAATAATTGAAATTGATTACCAGAAAATATGATACTCATCAACTAAAATTTTATGCTATATTGCAATTAGTTATTTTACAAAATGAATTAGTAATAAATTTTATCTACACTTTTGTTGCAAAAAATAGTTCGTAGCACTTATTGTCACAACGATTCGTTCACCTGACTTTTTGGAAAGAGTGTGTGTGTATGTGTGGCAATTTGAATGAGGGGAAGCACGGCCATTATAAAACGGTTATGCTTAGGAGTAACCACCAATATTTTTTAGCTAGTTATTGATTGGCTACCTAGTAAAATCGATCTTTCATAAATTTTAATTAATTAAAAATCCTTTAAAAAGATAAATTTTAAGGTCCACTTTTAAAAATAAAAAACAACAAAATGGATTCGAGAGTCAATTAGTGTGGAGAAGGTTACAACACCTACACAATGCCCATAAATCGATACTTATTAACCATGTTATCTATAGTCTTGATGTTAATTGCTTTTGTTATTTACCTATTATCATAATATGTCGAGCATGAATCTTGTATGTCAGACTTTGACAATTTTTTCTTCATGTTTGAGCGAGACCTAATTGCCAAGGTGAATCGCTCACCTGACTTTTCCTTAAATGGGCATTATAAAATGGCTGAGAAAGTGAAAGTCATCACCAATCTTTTTGGGCTAGGTGTGATTGGTCTCTTATCAGAGTTTATCTTTTGAAGGTTGTAAAACCCTTGAAAAGGACTCCAAAGGCTGTTTTAAAAATTAAAGTAAAGTTTAGAGTTCAAAATTGGTTACATATGGGAAAGGATGAGCACCCCATAACCTCATAAATCAATGCCTCTTAATCAGTGTTATCTTAACTCTTAATTAAAGTCAGTTTTAATTTTTGGTATTTAAATAAAATTCTCTTGTTCAAAAATTATTTACCACTAACATTATTATTCCATTTATTCTTACCCCACTGAAAAGCCCGATGGAACATAAAAGTTTTATTTCCTAAAATCTTGAAAATTTCCAATTTAGTACTTTAAAAAGGGTATTCTATTGTTAAAAATAACTGATGAGATCTTTTCTATATGTCGGAAGAAATCTAAGGACTACTTTTAATGCAAGGATATTGCCTTGTATTTTGTTAAAATACGTGTTATATAATCAATGTAATTAAAGACTCATTTTATCTCGATAAATATTAAAAATAACCTAAGGATTTGCTACTAATATGAAAGTGCTAACCTAACCCTAAAAACATGATTTTAATGCAAACAAGCTAAAATGGCCTTAAAGGTTCTATTTTGATACGAAGGCGCTAATACGATCCTAAAGATTTGGTGTTAGTCCGAAAAGGCTAAAATGACCTTAAAAAGCTCGATTTAGGTTTGAAAATGCTAATATGACAATAAAGGTTTGAAAATGACATAAAAGAACTAAAATACCCTAAAAGCTCAGTTTTGACATAAAAGTACTAAACATAATCTTAAAAGTTGTGAAATTATATAAAAGTACCAAAATGGCTATAAAAGTTCAGTTTCGACGCAAAGGTGCTAACACGACCTTAAGAATCTAGTTGTTAATGTAAAAAAGTCTAAAACCCTAAAAGTTACATCCATGCCCATAGTGACTTAAATGACCTTAAAATGTTTGTTCAACTATGAAATAACCAAAAGATTATGCCAATGAATTAAATGACCCTAGGAATACATATTAGACCTAGACAAATACCAAAAGACTCTTACTTGATTTGGCCAAGCTACAAAAAATGCATAAAATTCATGTTTAGACTTGGAAAGAATTGTTAAATGGTCCCTATGGTTTGTTCAACTTAAGAAATGATCCCAAAATGCACCAAAAATAATTTTCTTTCAAAAAATTTAGAAAAACGCTAGTTTTCAACTGAGTTTGTGATATGCCACTAAATATATTTAAGTAGCAATGGTGAATGAATAAGCCATATATACATATATGTATATATATATATATATATAACAACTTAATGAAGTGATAAAATGTAGGAAAAAAACTATACTAATACTAATAATAATAATAATAATAATAATTTCTATTATATAAAATTAAGAAACAAAGTAATTTGATAACAAATAAAGTGGTGTTACTATTTTATTAATTTCAATTTTTTTTAAATGGTGTGTTAGAATTAGATTTAATAAACAACCGATGCAAAAAAGGTTGTAATTTATAAAGGTTTACATTGTAATTTTATTTAAGTTTAGATGGTAAAATAATCAAAAACATTAAAAATAAGGGATAAAAGAGTCATAATTTTTGCATTCCGAGGGAATGTTACATAACCTAAAAAAAGGTGTGCATGATATTACCGCCTATATTACTGAAGGTTGCTACTGTAGGTAATAGCACATTACCAAGATTTAGGAATATTTTTAAAACAATCATAGTAATTTAATCTTACATTATCCTAGATAATGTAATATGAGCCCAATCAAACTCCCTTAAAAGATATGCATCAACATGAAAGTTTTCACATGAACATATAGACTCGATCTTAATGTAATATCATCCAAGTAACCTTATGGGCATGTATCGATATGAAAATTCCCACATGACCCTTGAGACTCGATTTTAAGGTACTAATACCTAAATGGCATTAAGGGGAGCTTTGGTTCGGATAATGTTTTATTACTTTTGGAAATAGAATTACCCCTTGAAAGATGACAAAAATACATTCATAGTAATATGTCATATTTGTGTTTAGTTTAATAAGCTTTCATATAAGATTTTTATGTTTGGTTGACAAGCATATAAAATTCTTGATTTACATCTTTTACTAA
>JBBYHK010020689.1:0-55042 GCA_038382065.1 Adansonia grandidieri | reverse complement strand
TAATTATACGAACCAACTATTTTTTTAATAGAATTATAAAATGAAATGAAATGTGAGGTTTACTGTCCGTTTGCATGACTAGAAATACTCAGAAAATAAGACATTTGGGGTTCCATGGACAATGAATCTTAAGGGATAAGTTGTTTTCTTATTGGGACTTGGAGAACCAAATTGGTCCGTGTTTTTCTCCAAGGGGGTCACTTTTTTTTAAAAAAAAACAAATCTATATTCAAATCCTATTTATTTATTTTATTATATTATAATTATAATTATATATTTATATTTATATATTTATATTATATTATATTTTTTATGTCATACATATTTGATAGGACGTGTCATAAGTTTACCAAAAACATCACCATTCCATTTTAGATAGGCCCATACACTTATGAGATCAATTTTTGAATAATGGATATTGTTTTATCTTATAATTGCTTGCTGGAGAGGCCTTGGATACATTCAGCCAAGATAGTACCATCATCCTTGCATTAAAATCTAAAATTTATGATCGATGACATGGTAGTTAGTATTGGGGTCGAAGAGTAAATAATAGTCGCCACTTCCACTAATGACATTGAAATTGGACCAAATGAAAACACATCAAAGCCCATCTGTCTAGTTATTCAAGTTTTTCAATGCTACATTTGTGGGAGAAGGCTTGTTAATGGTTAAGCCTTAGTTATCAAGGAATACTCATCTAAGTCTAAAGTTAACTACTAGCAAGGTTGCTAAGTTGGAAAAGGGCTTGCTAAAAATCTACAGAGTATGGCCAGAGCTTTGAAGTTATTAGGCAAGTCGACAAGAATAGCCTAGTATTCAAGTTTGATATGCAGGATAAGAAACAACAAGTTAAGAAACCCAAGGACCAGAGGTTGGCCCATTTGCTAGGTTAAGAGTTAAGTCTAGAACCGATGGCATTCCCACCAATCCATGAAACTTTTCAATCAAGAAGATGCATTGATCCGAATCAATCAGAAAAAATAAAAGTCAAAGGTCTTTTAGTCATTATGAACTGTGCACTCTGAAACCTCTGTGTCTAAACCATCGATGATTAACCAAGACTATTAAAGCCAAGTAATGAACCCCATCCCTATCCATCAATTCTATTTTTGATGGTGGTAACATGTAAAAAAACCATGCACTTTTTAAGTCTATTTCCATGTAATGTCAAGGAAAAGAACCTACTATCTTTTGCCCAATAGCATGTAGGGATTTTTTGTGATGGTCATTTCTTATCAAATATTATAAAAATGATTTTTGCATAAAATATTTTATCTTGTGTGCCCATTTTATTCTTCACTTTTATCCAAACTCTTTGTCTATACATACTTTTCTCTATATTGTTTATTTCTTCACCCTTACAGGTGCGCTGATAAAAGTGACATGGATTTTTTAATAAGCTCCCAAAGATTAATTTTGAACGGTCAATATGTACTGGTGGAGTTGATTCTAATAAATACTCTAAGGAGACTTATGTGACATTAGGTCATTATGATTAGTCAAGCATGAAGAAAAGCAAATTTTGCCTCATGAAAAGCCAATTGAAGTCATAAATTTAGGAACTAAAAAGGATAAAAAAATAGTTCAAGATCAGAACTTCCCTAAAACCTTTATCAGAACCAAATTAACAAGCTTACTTTAAGAGTACTGTTTGCCTACTCATATCAAGACATGGCTAGCCTAGACCTTAACATTATGGTCCATAAGCTTTCCTTTAAACTTTTGAATGCAAACCAATCCAACAAAAGCTATGGAGGATGAAACCAAAAATGCTCTTTAAGATCAAAGAAGAAGTCAAAAAATAACTTTAGGTAGGATTCTTTATAGCAGGCAAATATTCAAAATGGGTTGTCAACATTGTCCCAGTCCCCTAGAAAGATGGCAAAGTATGGATGTGCATCGAGTATTAGGATCTAAATTAGGACATTTTGAAAAATAACTTTCTGTTGCCTCACATTAACTCTTTAGTTAACAACATAGCCAAAAACTCTTTATTCTCTTTCATGACTAGTTCTCGGGTTATAGTAATTCAAACTAGCACCCGAAGACATGGAGAAAACTACTTTTATGACCATGTAAATTACACTCTCCTATAAGGTCATGCCTTTCAGACTAAAAAATGCTAGGAAAACCTATCAAAGGGCCATGGTAACACTATTCTATGACTTAATGCACAAAGAAATTAAGGTCTATGTGGATGATATGATCGCCAAGTCAACAGGAAGACAAACATGTCCTTGACCTTTAGAAGCTCCTTGAACGGCTAAGAAGTTCCAACTAAAGTCGAACCATGCCAAAGTGTACCTTTGATATCACATCCAAGAAGTTACTGGGCTTCATCGTCAGTGAAAGAGGGATCAAAGTTGACTCGATAAAGTCAAGGCTATGCAAAACATACTACCATCTCGAACCTAAAAGAGTGAAAAGTTTTTTGAGGAGATTAAACTACATCTTCAAATTGATATCTTAGCTTATTGGTAAATGTAACATGATCTTTCAACTCTTCCATAATTTGAATTTCGAGGAATGGAATGAAGAATGTCAAGAAGCCTTCAATAAAGTCAAACATTACTTGTCAAACTTGCAAGTACTAGTACCACTAGTCCTTGGTCAATGTTTAATCCTCTACTTATCAATCTTTCACTAATCTATAGGTTATGTGCTCAAGCAACATGACAAGTCACGAAAGAAAGAGCAAGCTATTTACTACCTAAGTAAGAATTTCACGGAGTGTGAGAATAATTATTCTAGGGTGGAAACGTTATCTTGTGCTTTGGCTTGGACTAGCCGGTGACTTAATCAATACATGCTATACACACCATATGGCTAATTGCGAGGCTTAATCCTATCAACTATCTATGTAAAGCCTTCGCATCATTAAGAAGATTAGCTAGATGGCAAATTCTACTCTTCGAATATGACATCATTTATATCAATGAAAAAGCCATTAAAAGTAGTGCAATAGCTAATTTCTTGGCAACCCAAGCAATGACTGATTACAAACCACTGAACTTTGATTTCCCAGGCGAAGACTTAATTTGTATAATCGAAGGAGGAGAAACCCTAGTTATAACCAATCATGGAAAATGTACTTTAATAGGGCTTTAAATGCTTTGAGGCATAGAATCAGGGCATTACTGAGTTCATCCAATGGGAGTTACTATCCTTTTATAGCTAGAGTAAACTTTGATTACATCAACAACATAGTAGAATACGAAGTCTATGTCATGGGGCTCTAAGTGGCTATTGAAAAAAATGCCAATGCTTTGCAATTTTTAGGGATTCAAACCTAATCATCTACTAATTGAAAAAGGAATGGTAAACCTATGACCTTAAACTAGTGTATTACCAAAAATTAATCTTAGAACTCAAGAAAGAATTTGAAGACATTAATTTTCAGCTTCTGTCTCATGAAAAGAACCAAATAGCCGATGCACTGGCCACTTTATTATCCATGTTCAAAGTTGGTTAGGAATCAAATGTCACTCCTATTCAAATGAGCATCTATACAACTCTGGTACATTGTCAAAACATTGAAGAAGAGAGGGATGTCCTACTATGGTATCATGACAACCTCTACTATATTCGGGATCAGCAATACCCTGAACATGCTATAAAAGATAATAAAAGAACTATTGGAAGAATTGCTATGGGATTTATTCTAGATAAGGAATCCTATACAAGAAAATTCAAGATCAAGTGTTGCTTAGATGTGTTGATGTTCCCAAAGCCAAAAGAATCCTAGAAAAAATTTATGAGGGATCTACAACACATATGCTAACAGACATTGGATGGCTAGGGAAGTCATGAGACTCAGCTATTACTGGCTAATTCTCGAAAGGGACTGCATTTACACTTGAAAATGTCATAAGTGTCAAATTTATGTGGATAAGATCAATGTCCCATCTTTATCATTTCATGTCACTATAGCACTATGGCCTTTCTTTATATAGGGTATGGATATGATTGGGCCCATGACCCTTAAGGCCTTCAATGGATGCCGATTCATCCTAGTTAGTGGTAATCAATTACTTCACCAAATGGGTAGATGCGACCTCATACACCAATGTCACCAGGTCAATTGTATGCAAATGTGTGAAGTAGGACATCATTTGCCAATATAAGCTTGTCAAACAAATTATCACAAATAACACTTGCAACTTAAAAGAAAATGGTGCAAGTAGTATGTTTTCAATTTAAAATCCAACATCATAGCTCAGTACTATCTCATCTAAAAATGAATGAATTAGTCGAGGTAACCAATAAAAACATCAAGAGGATAGTCAAGAAAATGGCTAAGACATATAATGACTAGCATGAAAAGCTACCCTTCACACTCCACGCATAATGAACTTTAGTTTAGAGTTCCATGGGTGCTACCCTATTTTCCCTTGTCTATGGGATGGAAGCCGTCTTACCTATCGAAGTTGAAATCCCCTCTCTAAGAGTTTTGATGGAGGCCAAGCTCAAAAAAGCTAAATGAGCGAGGAACAGATATGATCAATTGAATCTTATTGAAAAAAGTGGCTAAAAGCCATTTACCATAGGCAAATGTATCAAAGTGCATGATAATGGCCTATGAAAAAAAAAGTGCACCATCACTAGTTTCATGAAGACAAACTAGTGCTCAAGAAAATCCTACCAATCCATAAAGACTCTTGCGGCAAATGGACCCCTAATTGGAAAAAACCTTATGTCATGAAATAAGCCTTCTTTGAAGGGGCCCTAATCTTATTAGAAATGGATGGCAATGTCTTGCCTAATCTAGTCAATTAAGACTTTATCAAGAAATACTATGCTTAAAGGATAAAAACCTAAAAGGGCATCCTCTATAAATAAACAAAAAGGAAATCAAAAAAGAAAAAAAGAGGTAAAAAAAGTCAAAGAAGGGAAAAAAGGGTTCTAGATGAAAACTTGAAAGGGCATCTGAGTAGTCTACTTGACTTGAGTTGAAAACCTTAAAAGGTGGCTCAAGAACACTACCCTTTACTAGATTAAAACCTTATCTAAATTGAATTAAGTTTCATTCAACAAAAACCTAAATCAGACGACATCTAATCCTCAATATAGTGCATCAAACTCAAGCCCTACCCTAACTAAACTAAGTCGAAACCATGGTCAAATCAAGTTAAACCCAAGCCAAAATAGAGTCAAACCCTACCAAAACCTAGCTAAGTCTGGGGGGATTAGGAGGTAAGGTGTTCAAATATGAGGCAACTGCAAAATGGCATGGGGTAACCTTAGGGGTCTTAAGAAGATTAACTCGCATCAAACATGTTAATTGTTCAAAAAAAATCTTGGGGTGCATTAGATGAAGCATTCATGTCATGATTATCGGTGGCATCAATCACCCGAAAGATTACCTTCTTATCATTCTACCTTGTTTTCATTATACCTTTTGTCAAACATCAATGCAATTGTATCACCTTTCTTACCATGAATGAAACATTTGCCTTGATTTTTTAACCCTTTTCATTACATTTACATCATAGTATGCTTGTCATTGAATTAATAATACTGGATAATCAAATAAGATTCATATTAGGATTTCTTGACATTACATCAAAAAAATGAGGAGAGCACAAGAAGCATTATTCATGCCTTGATTGTCAAGATCATAAACCCTTCACACTCAACACATACCTTCACACTCAACACATACCAATAATGATTGTGTGTCAAATCATTCTTGGCCTCCCAAAGTCACCAATCATGGAAAACCATTAAAACCAACTTAACCCAAGCTCATACACTCTAGTTAAAAATCCCATTAAAACTTAAACACTAGCCCATCCAATCAAGTTACACCAATAGCCAAGCCAAAGTCATTTGGCCCTTAATAGTCATCAAAACTAGTCAAACTTGTCATAAAATATCATTAAATATTTAGAGTCAAGAAATACAATAAGAGAACTCATCAAACATCTCGAGTCCAAAAGCATGATCATCCAAATTCTTACCTTTTCAGAGGAAAACCATAAGTACTCCAAGTCAAAATAACAACCATCAAGGCACTGAATTATTCAAAAAAAGTTATGATCTCAGTCAATACCCTCTATCAAGAAATCCTTTTAAAGTCTAATGTTGCTAGCCATGATTCAACACATTAATACTCTATAATTTTTAAGCTAAACCTAAGGATAGGTCGAGCTAGGCTTGTAGTCTAGGTCTTTTGTCCAAAATTCATCAAAACATCCTTCTAAAATCCAACATTGTTGGCCATGATTTGGCATATTGGCATTTTTCATTTTTAAGTCAAACCTAGGGATAGGTCGAGCCTAAGATCGTAGTCTAGGTCTTTTATCCTAAACTTTTTTCGAGAAATCCTTTCAAAGTCCAATGTTGCTGGTCGTGATTTAGCACATTGGCATCTTGCTAATCTTTAAGTTGAACATAGGGATAGGTCAAGCCTAAGATCATAGTTTAGGTTTTCCATCCAAAAATTCAAACTTTACCTTTAGCCAAAAACTTAGAATTGTCACAAAAATATTGTTTTTATTCCAGCATTGTATTCATTTTGGTCTTTTCATTGCAAGAACATAAGATAGCATCAAGCACGTCCCGTACCAAATAGTGTCTATTAGTCTTTGCCTTATTCTTGATACTCAGCAACAGCCAAAGAGGGTAGCTGTAGACACTCTATTTTGTTCGAGCCAATTTTTAACTTCTTGAGACTTAGTTAAAAGTTAATAAAATAAAAATAATAAAAACAAAAAATAAGGACAACTACGATGCCGTGTTGTTAGACAATATTAAGCGATAGGGCTTTAGGGGAAAAATTTTTTTGGGAAAGTTTTGAAGTGCTTAAGGACAATATTAAAATAAATAAAAAATAAAAAATTACTATTAGAGGTGTCATCAAGGTCATTTCAGCAAGCATGTGTTAGTCATCCATCATTCCTAGCAAAGGTGCATAAAATCCACAATTACATGTGTAGTTACTAATACATGGCCTTTAAGTATTGATTCAAGGCCCCTACATCATTAAAATCCTAAAAACCATTATTAGTGTTGATATAAGAGGCCATGTATTGATATAATTACTATAGGTATCAATACAAAGGGCCTATGTTGCGATACAAACTTATGTCATAGATTACTATATTGATGAGCTAGTATCAATATAAGAAGTGATGGCATCAATACCAAGCTTTAAGTATCAATACTAGCTTCATTGTATTGATATATTGAGTAAATATCTACTTTAGATATCGATACAGTAAGCATAGTATTGATACATGGGCAAAATTTTGTTACAAGTATCAATACAAGAAGTAATTGTATCAATACACCAAAGCTAAGCTACTCAGTTCATGCCATGTTCACACCTTTTCACCATAACATCAAAACATGAAGTTGGTCATGATTTTGGCCATAAAAATATTTCAATCATAGGCATAATTTCCTAAAAATCATATCGACTTCATTTCTGGGCTTAAACAGTGGGTTTTAGCATTTCTTTTAATGGTCCATTAAGCTTGTTACAAGGGCATTTCGTGTAATAATGTGGATGGATGAAGGGCAAGCTTGACCTTGCTCAGCATGTCAATTCATGCATAGTTTGTTATGACTGCTAAAGGTATCCAACAACAAATGAAATGCCAAAAGGTTGCCCTTTGGTATAATGCGCCATCATTTCATCCACCCTAAGTATCCCAAATGCCCTTCTTTTGCTAAGTTTTGGATGATTAAGGTTGAATCGTATATAAGGTATGGTATGAGCTTAGCCAAGAAAACCTTACACATAACATATATACATCAGCCTCTATACCTAGAAAACATTTATTCTATAGCTTATATT
The DNA here is from genome assembly GCA_038382065.1 of Adansonia grandidieri. Taxonomy (NCBI): domain Eukaryota; kingdom Viridiplantae; phylum Streptophyta; class Magnoliopsida; order Malvales; family Malvaceae; genus Adansonia; species Adansonia grandidieri. The sequence continues at coordinate 47,238 of JBBYHK010020689.1, read as the reverse complement.
TAACCCCTTTAAAAACCCTTAAATCCTCTAAAACCATCATCGTGCCTTATAAAACACCCTTTCATTGATATAATAACCTTCATGCTTATTTCAGCCACATTTTCTTGCTGAAATCATAGTAAGGGAAGGCTAAAAATTAAGCTATAAGTTAAAAATTTGTTTTGCTCAACATTATTAACAAGGTTTTCAAAGCTTTAGGGTCTACCCCTTATCTTTTCTTCCTTCATTTACTTGCTTTTGCATTTTCTTACCATTTTAGTGAGCTCTAACATGCTAACCATGACCTTATCTTAGGCTTCTCATGTATTTCACGGCCTTGGATGTAGTAGACTTAAGTTTTTTGGTGCTTTATTGACCCCTCTGTCATGTTTCATCATTCCTATGTCCTTGGTTATATTTTGATATTGTCATGAAATTCTAACAAGCCATCCTTCTTTGTTTAGGCATTTTTATGCCATTTTCATGGCATATCTTTTGATGTCATTCATTGGACTAACATCTCCATGCAGTCCTATGCTCATTTTCTCACATGTTATCATCATTTTCCAAGTCTAAATGTCATCTTTGTATAGTTGAACATGTTTCCTATTTCATTGTCATGAAAATTATATTTAGTTCACAACATGTTTGTCAAAATGCTTGGTAGTTTGTCAAAAATTTGTTTGCTAAAACTCCCATGTTAAGGCCATGTAAACCTTAATAAATGATGATTAATATGGACTTAAGGTTTTCTATTCATTAAACTTCCACTCTTAGGGAAAAATCAAGTTTTCCTTGTTTAGATTCATCACATGTTTGTCAAAATGCTTCCTTGTTTGGATTCAAGTTTATTGAGGCCAAATGTTTTGTTTTCAAAAATAAAATACCTTTTAAGTCTCTAAAATTGTTTGTGCCTTGGTTTGTTGCCTAAAGTCCTTATAACGGGTGACATGGTCAATGGGCTGTTTCATCATCCCAAACTATTTCGGGATTATATGAATGAGCTTGTGAAACCCATTCACTCACCCCTTTCTACCATGGACATTTGGATGTCCATGGCCCAAGTTTAGCCTTAAGAAACCAAAAAAACCAAAAAATTCCCCTATTTTTCCCTAGCAGTACTGTAGCTATGACTTGAAAAATCATTTTTGAACTTTAAACCATTTTTATGAGTTTTTTAATATTTTCACCTAAAAGGGCATCAAATTACCTTTCTAACAGTGTCTTGTTTGCCCTCGTATCATTTCAGATGAGAGTTATGGTTTTCAAATTAATGATGTTTGGAACCCTTAGAATTAGCGATTTGCATTATTTTTAGGCCATTTTGGCCCGTTAAATGATTTTTAAAAATATTTCCTAAAGTTTTTGTGAAATTTTCTTTCTAGAAAGGTATCATTTGCAATTTAGTGATTCTATATGAGTTAGGAATGATTTTTCAAAGTTTGCTACATATTTTCCCTGCACGTGCAATCAATGTTGCACTTAACCCAACCTTAAAAGTTGTTTCCTTGAAAAATGATTTTGTAAGATTTTTTTGAATACTTTGACATTAAATCTTGTCGAGCCACCTTTCTAATGGTATTTCATCCAACCCCTACACCTTTTGAATTTGTTTGGAATAAAATTAAAAAAGGGGACAACGTGATACTATCCCTTGTTTTTAGCTTTAGTTGAAATTAATCAATTTTTTGAAAAGTACTGCTTGACGACATTTAAATGTCTCCAAGTGATCCCAACTACCTCTTATTGAGTCAAAAAAATATGTTTCAACCTTTATTTAGGCTCGGATCAAGGCATGGGCATTTTTCATTTTATTAATTTAAAGTTTTTTCAGTTGCTACCTTTTTTTTTATCAAAAATTACCTTTTTTTTCAAGAATTAGTGAAAAATGTCACTTTGTCAAGAAATTTTGAACTTTTATCAAATTAAGTCTTTTAACCCCATTTTTTTTTAAAAAATTACCAAAATTTCCACTTATGGGGATACTCCAACCTCGTTTCTAAGGGGATACTTTGACCTTGCTTTTCAAACAATGTCAAGAACCAAAATTTCTTTTTCCTCTCTATTCTAAATTTTTGCAAAATTAAAATTGGGTTTTCACACTTCAATTAATCAATGGATCCAAATGCGTCTCAAAATTCTCAACTTGGTTGTTTATAGATAGTTGATGACAATGAAATATATTCCGATCATCCCTCCCCTCTCTTTTTTGTTGTTTTGTGCAATTTATTTTATGTGATATTATCTCATTTTATTAGCTTACTAACACGTTTCTTTTGTGATAGTCATCTTGTATCCATATTTTCGAAGTCATTTTATTAATTTAAAGTTTTTTCAATTGCTACCTTTTTTTTTAATAAAAAATTACCTATTTTTTCAAGAATTAGTGAAAAATGTCACGTTGTCAAGAAAATTGTTGAACTTTTATCAAATTAAGTCTTTCAACCCCATTTTTTTAAAAAAATTACCAAAATTTCCACTTATAGGGTACTCCAACCTCGTTTCCAAGGGGATACTTTGACCCTGCTTTTCAAAAAATGTCAAGACCTAAAATTTCTTTTTCCTCTCTATTCTAAATTTTCACAAAATTAAAACTGGGTTTTCACACTTCAATTAATCAATGGATCCAAATGCGTCTCAAAATTCTCAACTTGGTTGTTTATAGATAGTCGATGACAATGAAATACATTCCGATCATCCCTCCCCTCTCTCTTTTGTTGTTTTGTGCAATTTATTTTATGTGATATTATCTCATTTTATTAGCTTACTAACACGTTTCTTTTGTGATAGTCATCTTGTATCCATATTTTCGAAGTCATTTTTCAAAAGAAATTATAAAGCAATGTTACTTGACACAAAATATTCGATTTTCAAAAATTAAATTTAGAAAAAGTTATAATAAAAAATCCCTATGTTTCCCACTTTTCTAGGGTGCATATGTGATTTAAATTTTTATCTAAAACCCATATTTGTTTTATAGAAATTCATGCATAAGAAGGGGATTATATTTAGACAATGACAAGTTAAAATCAAGAGAACTGAAACTAAATTAAGACATGGCTAGAAAGGTACTGATTTCAAGCTTCACAAAAAGGTTCATACCTTCTCGTGCACAACTAAATCGTCAAATCTCCAAATATCATGGACCATGGAATCAATGTTTCAAGTTTCATAACTTTGGATATCAACTTTAATAGGCATTCGAAATGCCTAGCACAAATGATCGATGATGACTTCAAGCACTGGCCACTTCGTGGTGGCCATCCAAGACCAGTTGGATGGGTAATTCATTTGATAGTTCCCCCTCATAAAAAAAGGACAATAACCCACACTTTCTCACTTTCATCACATTAAAAATGGGGAGTCCTAGTCAAAAGGATCTTTTCTCATCAAGAGAAAAAACATTTTTAAGTCGTAACACATTTGGTTTCATAATGAAGCTGTGGGCATGGTGCTAAAAAAACGTAGTATCAAATTTACCATTTTGTTCTTTAGAGCTCTTTTCAAAATGAGATATTTGCTCTCGATTGAACCAACCTCTTGAGGATATTTCGGATTATGCCATGTCTTTCATTTTTAGTCTTAACTTTTGATAGATTGTGTTCTATTCATTCATCCCAAGTGTTCAAGCCATTTTTTTAGGGTTTTTAACTTAAAGCCTTTCCCTTTTATTGCCTTTTACTTTATCCAAATTTAGAGGCCCTTTGGGGTCTTCATCTAAAGCTTTTTTTTGTTTTTTTAGATTCCCTCTTGAGTTTTTATCCAAAGCCTTTTTTTCCTTTTTTCTCTTTTTTTTTCCAAATACATTACCTTCTTGGCATAATATTCCACACATCAAAGTTGATAGGATTCAATAAGGTACCCCATCTATCTTCTCCTAAAAATGCTTTCTAAACCACATAGGGTCCTTTTAATTAAGCATCCATTTGCCTCGTGGATCCTTTTGGAATAGAAAATTTTTTTTATCACTAGTTCCTTCTCTTGGAATTAATTCGAGTGAAGTTTCTTGTCATGGGCCCTCATCCTCTTTTGGTACATTGTCCATGTTGGATCACATTCAGCCTCTTTTTTTCAATGAAAATCAACTATTCATAGCAATCTCAAACCCATTCGGCTTCCTCTAACTTAAATTCCATCGACACCCAATAGGGATCTTAACTTCAACTAGCAAAATATCCTTGTGCCATAGACGAATGCATAAGACATGGCCTCAGTTGAAGTCCAAACAATAGTTTGATAGGCTAAGAAGATGAAGGGGAGCTTCTTATGCCACTCCTTATAGGTTTCTATAGTTTTCTTAATGTTCTTGTTAGTTGCCTCTACAGCTTCGATCATCTTTAGATAGTATGCTATCAAATTATGATGTGAAATTTTGAGCTAGGTGCACACCTTTTTCATCATTTTATTCTTCAAATTGGAGGCATTATTTGTTATGATTCTCTTTAGAATTCTATATTAGTAGATGATATTTCCTTTCAAGAATTTGCATATTGCTGTCTTTATTACATTCACATAGGAAGCTATTTCAACCCACTTGGTGAAGTAGTTTATGGCCACCAAGATGAAACAATGATGGTTCGAAGCTTTAGGGAAAATTGGCCCAATTATGTCTATGCCCCACATTGAAAAAGGCAAAGGTGCATTTATGATGTGCAATGGCAAAGATGATGCATGGATCTTATCTATATACACTTGACACTTATGGTATCTTCGAGCATATTTGACATAATTACCTTCCGTGGTCATCCAAAAGTAGACTAATCTCATGATTTGCCTTGCCATTTTGTGCCTATTGGCATGCATTCCACAAACCCCTCCATGCTCTTTTTCAAGATTTTTTGTGCTTTGGGGGCATCTACACATCTTAACAATGTCTGGTCATGACTTTTCTTGTAAAAGATCTTGCCATCCAGAACAAGACTTATCGCTAACCTCTTTAGTGTTCTTTTTTTCACTTTTTCTAGCATTGTCTGAGTATTCCTGATCCTTAAGGTATCTTTAGATGTCATAATACAAAAGGAGACTATCCGCTTTCACTTTGACAATTTGGCAATATCCAAGAGATTTATACAAACTCATCTAAATTAGGGTTACTTCCTTTCTCTTATTTACTTTAAACATCAAAGCAAGTGTGGCCAAAGCATTTACCATTTGATTCTTGTCTCAAGACAAATGAATGAAGTCTACTTTCTCAAATTCTTCTAATAATTATCGAATCAACTTCCTATATCACAATAGTCTTATATCTCAAGTTTCCCACTCCCCACGTAGTTTATAAATCATCAGAGCTAAATCCTCAAAAACTTTTAACATTTTGGCATTTCTTTCATTGGCTGTGAAAGGATTATAATTCCCTTCTAGAGATATCAAAATTGCCCTAATTCCATGGCCCAAAGCATTTGAAGCCTTATTGAAACATCTTCCATATTAATTCCTTGAGTTAATTTCCTTCATTTTCAATGGAGATATTCATCAAGTCTTCATCAAGAAAATTAAAATTAAAAGGTTGATAATCATCAAGCACTTGGCTCGCTAGGAATTAAGTGATGGTATTACCTTTCACAACCTTTTAACTCATATAGCTTTTCATCCTTATAATGTTAGTGTTTCAAAAAGGCACTTAACAGGGTCCATTTTCGTAATTAGCCATATGATGTTGTACAACATAGATTGTCTGAGCCTCTATGCAGTCCAAGCTAGGGCATAGCATAATTTCTCTATTTGGGAGTAATTTACCTCATAATCCATGAGCTTCTTACTAAGCTAATAGATGGGCTCTTTCTTTACCCTAGTATCATCATGTTGCCCCAGCACACATCTTATGGACTTTTTGGACATAGTGAGTTCTAGTATAAAGGGTCATCTCAAAACTAGTGGTTCTAGAATCAGTGGATTTGATAGATATTGCTTTACTTTGTCAAATCCCCTTTAGCAATCTTCATCTCGTTCCCCAGATTTTGTTTTTAGAAAAGCCAAAAAATTAGATCACATTTGTCCATAAACAAGGAAATGAAATAGGCAGTGTAATTCAATCCCCTAAGGAAACTTCTCACTTCTTTTTTCATGCTTGGAGGTGACAGTTCTTGAATGGCTTTAATGTATTGAGGTCAAACTCAATTCTTTGTTTGCTTATGGCGAAGACTAACAGCTTCCCTAAACTTGCTCTAAATGTACACTTTCCTTTGTTTAACTTTAATTAGTACTTTTTAAACCTTTTGAACAACTTTCATAAATCTCGAATGTGCTCTTTCTCTTGGGGTGACTTAGTAATCATACATCTGCTAATACTTCGATCTCTTTATGCATTATGTCATGGAATAAAGTGACCATTTCCCTTTGATAATTTAACCTAGCATTCTTTAATCCAAATGGCATCCCTTTATAATAAAAATTACCCTACATGGTTTTTTCTATGTCCTTTAGTGCCATTCTAATCTGATTATGCCATAAGAATCCATCCATGAAAGAGAGTGGTTAGTTCTCGAGGTGTTATCAACCATGATGTCAATTAGGGAAGAAAAAAATTGCCTTTCAAACTTGCTCGATTCAAATCCTAGTAATCCATGTAGATATTGACTTTTCCATCTTTCTTCAAAGCTAGGATGATATTTGCAACCCATTTTGGATATTTTATCAACTCAAGAAATTTGGCCTTGAATTGTTTTTTTCACTCACTCTAACCTTCAAAGGCATTTTTGACTTCACTATTATGAACTTTTATTGAACTAGACATAACTTAGGGGCCATAATCTCTATATTAAGGCCTAACATATCTTGGTATGAACATGCAAAGAGTAGACTTATAAACCCTTCTCTTGAATGGGCATGTCCTTATTCTAACCTCTTTACTATCATTATCCGTTAAGTTTACAATTTTCGTGGTCTCTTTATAAGGCGTTATTTGCTCATCTTCATGCTTGATTAATTTCAATAGGTTAAGAGGCAAAATGTTATCGTTAATACCATTTTCAAAATCAACCCTATTCGAGCAAATAGATCGTTCAAAATCAACATCTAAATCCTAAATGAGATTATCCATTTTTCTTCTATTGAGAAATTTGTAAAGGTAGAGAAAGGGAAAGAATAGGTTAATAAAAATCCATTGTGATCTATGGAAGCAAATGTTAAAAGAAAAATGATTATTGGTATGTAAAAAACAAAATGTTCACAAAAGATGATATGTATTTCTTTTTTTAAAATGTTGATTTACCAATTTAGGCTTTTTACAAAAAGATCTTTACATGTCGAGGCAGGGAATTCTTGGAATTACTCTAAAATTGGCCTAGCACTATAGTTCTCTTGATAATAGTTTAATTCTTCTAAATGTATCTGGAAGGACATGGGCAAATTCCATGATTGTCTTTTAACTCTCTTATCTTTTTTAATGATAGCCATGTAAAAGTACTCAATGGCTTGATTAATCACCATCATGGTATCTTTTACCTTTTTTTCCTTTGGTCCCTGGCTTGATGATGTCTACATGGTAGAAAATTTCCTTTAGTGAGCAGCAAAGAGCTGAATTAGAGCTTAACTTTTACACCATGGTCTGGGCTAACTTTTTTCCTTAATTTTTGCTTTCAAATTTCTTCTTTTGATTCCATTATGGCTTAAACCCAGTCCATGTCTACCCTTTTTGCTAGTCACTTCAATGGATCAAATTATCCCTTGTAAATACTTTCCTAGCCCTTTTCCAGCTTGAGCGTTTTTCCTTAGTGTGAGCTTAAGGCCCATGCGAGTGCTCTTCAAGAGCTAGGGTTTTAGAATCTAAGATCTTTCTATAATAAAGGCAACACTGACAAATTCGACTATAGATTTGACTTTTTAATAAAGGGATGATGGTATAGTGCTGGCAATTTAGATCCATGGCCATCCTAACAAGCAATTATATGCAAAGGTGATATCCATTAGATGGAAGTTTACTTTGAATAGGAAAGGCTGTTATTTAGAGTGACAAAGATAGCTCCTTTAATTTCCCTTCTTATCCTATCAAAAGCCTTAAAAACAGTCTAGCCGTGCTTAGTCTAAGCAAAGTCAATTGGTAATAGGATAGAGTGACTGAGGGCATTATGTTCAAAGCTGACTTGTTATTGATGAGGACATTGGGTAGTATAGTCCCCTTGCAGTAGGTTGTCACATGAAGGGTTTTGTTAAAATGGTTCTTCTTGGAGGGATCTCTTCATCATTGAATAAGATGAAATTGTCAATGATGATGTTATTCAACAAATGGTCAAGCTTATTTAGTAGGATATCTTAAGGAACTTAGGCCTGATTGAACATTTCTAACAAAGCATTTTGGTACAACTTTGAACTAAATAATACAGTCAGAGCATATATTTTTGCCAGTTATTGCTTTAGTTGCTCCACGATACTATACTTGGTGTGCTTTATAAACTTGAGAAAGTCAGTTGGTTCTTGCTCTTTCATCGGCCCCTGAACATTGTGTCCTCAGTTGCTATGGCTTTTTTAGGTCTTTATTCATTTGTATTTGTCATAGTAGCAACTTCACTATGTCACAACGTGGTTGCGATGCAAATCTTGATGTCAAACTGAAAAAATGGGTGAATCCCTCATTTTTTATTCTTTTTTTGTTCGTGTTTAGGGACTGAGTTATCAAGATGAATCGCTCACTCAACTTAACCTTAAATAATTGTTACAAAACAACTATTTGTATTTAAGTAGTCAATAATTTATTTTAGCTAGGTGAGAATGTATCACCTATAGGAGTTTGTATTTTAAGGTTATGAAACCCTCAAAAACAAACTTCGAGGTCCACATTAATACCAGAGATTACATGAAAGGATTTAGGAGTTAATTACAATCACAAGTAAGGATCGATCCCTCTCAAAATGCCTAAAAATTGGTACCTCCTAATTATGTGTTAATTTAAATCTTGATCTTTATTCGGTTTGATATCCGATTTTTAGTTATAATTCCCATATTTCAAATAAAATTCCCTATACTAAATTTATTATTCCATTTGAGAAAATCAGATTTTTAAATATTTTCACAGTAAAGTATCATTCATACCTTACCGGATAGAACCAGAGAAACATGATGTTTTGTTTTGTTGAAGTAAAAAATTCTTGATTTTACTTGTTTTAGGGAGGATATTTTATTATTAAAATAATTTGTTAAACCTCTCCCATATGCTAGGAGACATTTCATGTATTACTTTAACTCGGAGAGATTGCCTCGATTTTATTAAAAATGACGAAACTTGTCTTCAGACTCGGATTTATTCTAGGAGACCAACATGTCTTCTAAAGCGCACCTTCGTAATGAAAGCATCCTAGTAAACCTGAAGGACTTGGTTTAAAGGTAAATTAATAAAATGTCCCTAAGTTATACCTTTGACATGAACATATCCTAGTACCCCAAGGGACTCGATTCTAAGGTAAATTACAAAAATGACCCTAAGATATACCTTTGACATAAAAGTATCTTGGCAACCCCAAATGCTCAATAACAACAATGACATGATTAATCTATCCCTAAAATGCACCTTTGACATTAAAGTATCCTCATGACCTAAAAGACTGAGTTCCAAGATAAATTATCAAAATACCCCTACGGTATACCTTTGACATGAAAATATCTCGATAACATAAAAGACTAAAAAATATCATAGGATGATCAACCTATCTCTAAATTGCACCTTTGACATGAAAGTATCCTAATGACCCTAAAAGACTTGACTCTAAGATAAAATTACTAAAATGCCCTTAAGATATATCTTTGACATAATGATCTTGGTAACCTTAAAAGAATCTATAACATCATGAAATGACTAACCTATCCCTAAAGTACACCTTTGACATGAAAGTATATCGATGACCTAACAGACTCAATTTTAACATATAATTACTAAAATGCCCTTAAGGTATACATTTGACATGAAAATATCAGTAACCCTAAAGGCTCGAAAAGATATGGAATGATCATTATACCCTCAATGGGTAACTTAGATTACAAATACGACCTAAAATGCAAAAATTCCCAATAGGTCCCTAAATTTCTTAAAATTGCATTTTGGTGCCAAAATGGTTAAAAATGCTAGAAATGTTTTCTAAAATGTCTCGAATGGATTAAATAGTCTATTTAATGTTGAAATGCTTTTATTAACCCTAATATGTAGGGTGTTTTTTAAATGAACTTAAACTTTCTTAATTTTTCAATTTAATCCTTAAATGACTTAAAATTACAAACATATATCAAACATATCAAAATATGGAAAATTTACCTAAACGTCCTAGAACCATTCTACCAAGCACCTTTGACCTTGGAACAATTTTTTTATTTGTGCAATGTGGTCCCTATACTTTATAAAATTATAAATGATTCTTGAAAGACTAAAAAATTGATTGAAATGCACTTAATCATGTTAAAAACGCATGAAAACACTTCCAAAGGACGGACAAAGCATTCAACCAAACTTGGTTGGCCTTGTAATAATTTTTTATTTTTATAATTTGATCTTTATATTTTTTTAAAATTATAAAATAGCCCAAAAAAGGTAAAAAAATGTGCAAAATGCAATAATCATGTTAATAATACATGAGAACCCTCCTAAAAAACCCACCAAGCATTCAACCATACATGGATGACCTTGAAACAATTTTTTTCATTTTTGCAATTTGATCTATACTTTTTAAAAGTAAAAAATGCCCCCCCCCTAAAAAAAAAACTTCACTAAATAACCCATATTAAGTTCAACTAGGGCTTGGAAATACCTATTTGAAGCCTTAAAATTTTTGGAAAAATTATTTTTTAGACCTCACAACTTTAAAATATTTAAAAATATTTTTCCTTAAATTAATTTTAAAATATTTGGGAAAAATACCAAAATGTTTTTAACTCTATCACTCAAAAATATGTTTCTAATGGATACTTTAGTATAAAACTTTTTTAAGATAAGTTTTATTTGTTTTAAAGTCATGAAAAGCCTATTAAAGATGATTTTTGTATGAATGCATCGATCCTGTAGTGTTTGTATAGATATAATGCTTGATAATGGCTAAATAACCTTGAAATACAAAAATCATTGCTCATGTACTATTCATGTATTGAGACAAACTATTCTATATTGATACGAGATTGTTTAGCAGTCATATTTTGGACTGTTAAACAAAAAATATCAATAAAGAGGCATGAGGAACAATAGGAAATCACATTTTGAAGGCTCAAACGGCTATATTCCTTCACCAAACATCCCAAATGGTTATATTCATGATCAAGGCTAAAAAAAAGCTTCTCAAACACCTCTAACACCATGATGAACTAAGAGATTAAGCTTAGAGTTATGTTTTTCATCTCTTTCATATTTTTAAGTAGCTCATTATGCATAGGATTAATTTTTCCTATCCATTATAGTATTTTTTGCAATTTTATCTTTAGAATTATCATCTTTTGTGCCTAAACTCTTGTAAACACCTAGCATTTAGAGGTTTTATTTGTTTATACATAAATCCTTGTAAAAGGGGAGGTTTCTACTTAGCCATTAAAAAGTAGAGAATTTATCTTAGCCATAAAGGATAGACAGGGTAAAGGTTCTATCTTAGCCTCAAGGAAAAGATAGGAAGTTGTAAAGGTTATACCTTAGCCTTGAAAGGTAAACCAATTCAAGTTAGTGAATTGAAGAAATCTGAGGTGAGTGAGGCTAAGGTAGAAGACCTAGACAATTGAGGCTGAGCCACTCTAAATCATTAAGTTTGCTTCTCTTTCTCTTCTTTTTAATTGCTTATTATTATTCACAAACTTGTAACTCTAAATCTTATTGTTTTAATTTCTCAATTTTATTTATCAAAGTTTTAATGTTCAAAAGATTTTTGAGAAATCAATTCACCATTTCTTGATTTCATTCACCATTAAAAGGTCCAACACATACTCAGATAAACATTTTTTTCATGGAAATATATTTTCTTGACCACAATCAATCCATGAAAAGTAAGAATAAGTAATCTAATGGAAGAAATTGTTCATTGCTTTCACACTTGGCCTTTGAACATGGGTTAAAAATCCATGAGTTGAAGTGATTAATACCTCACAAAAGGAAAAAAATGGAGTAGATGAATAGCAAAAAGAAATTTCAATCTAAACTAATTTAAAAGCTTGAAAACTTGAGAAAAGGTTTGGAAACTTAAGGAAAAGCCATTTTTTGCTCATTAAAAATTTTTTTCACTCCCTCAAATAAAATATCCTCTCTCTTAAGGGGGAGGATTTGGTCAAGGGTAATTTGAAAACCCTTTGGTTGAATTTCCATCTCTTATTTATTTTATTTTATTGCTTTCATTGCCTTTCATCTAATTAAAATAGGTTCATGAAGCTCATTAAAGGAAGGAATACATGCTTTTAAAATAAAAAAGAAATAAAGATGGAGATGGAGATGGATGACATAAAAATGAAAATATTTTGAAGGAAATTTTAAAAGAAATATACCTTTCTTAAATAAAAAAAAAATTAGTTTCAACACTAAAGCTTTTAAACCCATTTTTTTTGTTAAAAAAATTAGTTAAAGCTTTAGAAAACTAAAATTCTTGTTGGAAGAAGAAGGATGAAAGAAAAAAGAATCCTTCTAAGAAAAATGAAAGCGTTGTCCCTAACAAGGCAAAGATATGCCATATTTTTTTTTTTTAATTTTACCTTGTTAGGTTAAAAAAATTAATAATTGCCATGATTAATATTGTGATGTTCTGTGATAATTATGTTGGAAAAGCATTGATAGTGGGAGGTGGTGAAAGGATTATGTTGGAAAAGTATCATAGTGGAAGGTGGTCTGATGATTTTGTTGGAAAAATTAATTTGTAAATGGATATATATATATATATAAATGTTGATATATTAAGATATAAAAATATTAAAAAAATTATATTCCATATAAACTATGACAAATTATTCCATCAAATCCAATTTCATTAGCCGTGGATAAATTTCCTAAGCTTATCCAATCACATTAACAAAAACATGGTCCAAAATTGGAAAAATTAGAAACAAAAATGTGATGGAAATTTTAATCTAATATAAAGTAGGAAATATAATATCTTATGTAAAAAAAATAAAATTTACAGATTAAATTAATCGAATAAACTTGATTTACTTAGCTTTGGATTTATTCTCCAAGCTTATTAATCAAGTTAGTGGAAAATGTTGGAAATTTATGCATGGAAATATTTAATTAAGGTCTTACACACATGTATATAAAAATAATTAAAGAATTTATAAGTAAGAAATCCTTAATTGAAAATCAAATCAAATAACTAAAATGAAAAAGGCTAAATTGTAGAGATTAAAAATTAAATTAAAATTCATGTAAACAAGGATTCAATTAAATTTTGCACATATCAAAATTCCACTGAGAGTTAAATCATGTAAAATTATAATCGAGAATCTATAAAAAAAGATATTACTATAAATAGCACGTAACAAGCTCCAGACAAAATTAAATGAACGTTTTGAGTCAAAGGAGCCAAATTATAAAGAATAAAAATTTATGCATATACATCAAAAATAAAAAGTCAATTAAAATCCGCTAAGAAAATTGAATTAATGAAATTAACTTATAAGAATCCAATTAGGAAAATTTAGATGGAAAATCCCAAGAAAAATTTTAAAAAAATAAAGCAAAAAAAATAGTTTTTTTCTTAAATTTTCATATCACCAAAATTTAATTCCTATAAAAAAAGATAGTGGAAAATTCCATGGGATATGTATGCAAGAATAGTAATAAGAATGAATAAAAATAAATAAGAAAATCCTAAGTGTTGAATTCTAAAAAGAAATTTTTTAAATAAATTGAAAATTTTGTGAGCAAACAAAAGCAATAAAAAATCCCAAACTTGTAAAAAATTTACGAGAAATATCCATACAGAAGAAAATTCATGTCTAAAAAATGAAAAATTCAAGCATGAATCTAGATTTGAAAATAATGAATTTCAAAATGCTTAATTTTAAAGCGTAAAAGCTGGAGAATCCTAAACTCAAAAAATTTTATGGAGAATGCCTTCTAGAACCAAGAATTCCATATTTATTAAAAATATAAGCGCAAATAAAAAAATAAATTCAACGTATTTATCAAAATATTTAACAACAAGAAAGATCAAAATTCAAAAAGTGGGACAAGTTCATTAACAAATTTTTCGAGTAGGAAAATCGCAGTATTGTAAAAAATTCAAATTTAAATAAATTTAACAACCCGCGGTATAAAATGCCAATATGAATTTTTTTAAACATTTTGAAATTTTCATGGTGAATATCGGCATAAATACTATACGAGTATCACTAAAAATATACGATAGTCGGTTTGCAAAATTTCACAAAAACCTTTTGAAAAATCTTTAAAAGTAGAAACTTGACATTGATATGATATCTAAAATTAAATTTAAAAGTTTTTTAGAAAATAAATTTAAAAGCAAATTTTTCCCTTTACTATTTATCATTTTTATCTAAGGTCTATTCTATATAGACCTCAAAATTGCAATCTTTCAATTAGGCATGTGAGTGACCATCTAGTCATAGCAAAACAAGTCTCAAAAGGCTCAGTCCATTTGGAAAAGGTTGAACCTTACCAGGACGGTTGCTCAGTTCTTGATCTTGGATATTTCAAATTATCAAAAAAGGGGCTTGGATAAAATTAGATGTCTACACACTAGTCTTTAGGCCATAATAGTAACCATTTTAGGTTATTCTCATAATGTCAACAGTTGGCTTGCAATAGTATTCGAATTTGTTACTCCAACATTATAGTTCCATGGTACCTACTTGTTATTCTCATGTGGAAAGGTTGCAGGGGTTCTAATGATGAGTTTAGGGATAATTTTGATCTTAGGAGGCATAGCCTTTAGTTGGTTGCAATAAACAATAAAAGGGCGACCAACCCTATATGGCAATTATGATGGTCTTTCACTAGTCATATGTTACGAATGCCCTAAGGATTAAAGACATTTTGATATATTTCATTAGTTTGAATTGATTAATCATATTTATGTGTTTTGAGTTTTATCATTATATCATTGCTATTCTGTCCTCATTTAGGTTTACATGATAAAGTAAATGTAAGCAAATATGGCTCATTAACTACTTGTGTTTATATTATTAGAATGTTGTATATAATGGGCTTTATATGCAGGAAAAGAACATTCTGAGGTAGGTAGTCTACATTGTTAGTCTGTAGTCTATGGGGTTAATGTGGGCAGTTAACTCATGTTACGAATGATTTTAGGGATAATTTTGATCTTGGGAGCATAGATTTTGGTTGGTTGCAATAAATGATAAAAGGGTGACCAACCCCATATAGCAGTTATGATAGTCCTTCGCTAGTCATATGTTATGAATGCCCTAAGGATTAAAGACATTTTGATGTATTTCATTGTTTAAATTGATTAATCATATTTATTTGTTTTGAGTTTTATCATTACATCATTGTTATTCCATCCTCATTTAGGTTTACATGATAAAGGAAATGTAAGCAAATATGGCTCATTGACTATTTGTGTTTATATTATTAGAATGTTGTATATAATGGACTTTATATACAGGAAGAGGACATTCTGAGGTAGGTAGTCTAAATTGTTAGTCTGTAGTCTATGGGGTTAATATGGGCAATTAACTCATGTTACAAATGATTTTAGGGATAATTTTGATCTTGGGAGGCATAGCCTTTCGTTGGTTGCAATAAATTATAAAAAGTGACCAACCCCATATGGCAGTTATGATGGTCCTTTGCTAGTCATATGTTATGAATGCCCTAAGGATTAAAGACATTTTGATGTATTTCATTAGCTTGAATTGATTAATCATATTTATGTGTATTGAGTTTTATCATTACATCATTGCTATTCCATCCTCATTTAGGTTTACATGATAAAGTAAATATAAGCAAATATGGCTAGTTGACTACTTATGTTTATATTATTAGAATGTTGTATATAATGGACTTTATATGCAGGAAGACAACATTCTAAGATAGGTAGTCTAAATTGTTAGTCTATAGTCTATGGGGTTAATGTGGGCAGTTAACTCATGTTAAGACTATTATGTCATCTAAATCTAACTAGGGAGGTGGCTGTCTTGGCCATCTAGAGTGGCTTGACTCCTAAGTAGAGACATAGATATATTGCCTAGAGGTGGTGATATAACAAACTAGACTAAAGTGCAATTAATCCATTAATAAGTCCATTTACTTGGATTGATTCACTTTTGACATTCATTGTGCAATTACCTTAATCTTGAGTACGTAATTAACTCCATGTCTATAACCTATATACTTTGACGTTCCAAAGGCTAAAGCATCTCGAAGTAAAAAGCTACTAGATTGGCTCGTTGTGTATATGACTTATACTTGATAAGGCTTTACTTATAGATATGGAATCATAGCTCTTACAAAGAGTTAAGGTTATCCTTTTTAAAAGGCATTATACAAGATAGTGAAAACGGATGAGGTCTAGGTCATTTGTTGATCAAATTATAAATTGTTCCCATGTGGTGAACAATCATTTTCAAATAGAGAGTATTATGGAGCTTTAAGATAAGTTGATCAAATAGGTAAAATAGACTTTAACCTTAAGTTGATCATGGATATCATATGAGGTTATTACACATATGACAAGGTTATTAAACTAAAAGGCTATTTATAAAGCTTATGTAATACAGTGTATAATTGGGAATGCAGTTTCAGGTCATTAGTGGTATGACTTTGAGATTAATAATTATGTGATTAGTTATTTGGTATAGAATAATTAATACATAGACTATTAGAGCCTAATTATATACGTCCTATTGGTCCCTCCACTAGCTGGAAATTATTCCTTAATGGATGGTTATTGATCAGATTATCCATAGTAGAAGATTCTCAGTATGGTGAAATGGTGTGCTGGATACACTTCTTTAAAGGTGTAGGCATTTTCTTCAGTAAATAAGTAAAAGATAATTTCTGGTATTATTTATTTAGAATATAAATATTTAATTCGATTAAATATTTATTTAGACAAGAATTAGTAATTTAAATTAATTATATTTATCTCTTGATAAATATGTGAATTAATTTAAATTAAATAGATATGAAAAAAATAATTATTTATATAATTAATTTGATATCTATAAATTCTTGTTTAAATATTTATTTATAAATTAAATATGAATAATATTCTAAACAAATTAAAAGAAAAATATTTATTTATTTATTTATTTATTTATTTTTGATTAAAATTAATTATTTTACAATAGTTAATTTTATTTTGATAATTAGTATATAATTATTCAATTTCAATAAAATTACCATGATTTCTTATTTCGACTTAGAATTAGAGTTATGGAAAGTTATGGGCTAAACAAAATTAATTGTTTAATCAGAATTAGTTAGTTTTCAGATTAAATGGGCTAAACTCCATAAAATAAAGTGGGCCAAAAATATATAGTTATATTAAGGTTTTGACTGAAAACTTGGTGGACTCTTATATTAGGGTTGACGCCACATATTAGGGTTTTATGGAGGTACTAAACTAATTATTTTAGTTAAAAGTCAAAATTAGGGCTACCTTACTACTTGATATAATAAAAGGCATATGCTTTAGGTTTCAGGTTAGACCATTTGTACCACCGTTAGGGTTTCTAATCATAATATCTCATGATTTTTATCCTATTGGCACAAAGATAGCATCGAAGGAGAATCAAGCCACATGAGTTTGGAGTAAATCGAGACAAAAAGTGCTACACACTCTACCATTCGAGAATTAGAGAATAGTGGAGAAGGCTAGTTGGTTAAAGCTTTTAGATAGATCTAGGAATTGTTGGATGGTATATTTAGATTTGCAATTCAGGTAATTGATTATGGTGGTTTTATTGTATATAACAACACAATCTAGTATGATCTGATTTAAAAAATTTTAAAATTTTACCTCATAAACTATTTTATTTTTCTAACATCATGATGATTTATCTTTTGGCTGATCCTTTGTAAAATTCAATTTCTCCATTGTCCATTATCAGTTGAACCGTGACTAAGAATTTTGGAAATTTTGTAGGTTATGTCCTCGGGTCACATGAAACTTGCAAAATTTGGTCTCAAGGTCTAATAGATTTGTTGTATTTCCACGCTTCTGACCAATAAGTCTAGCTTTGGTCAAAATTGCTAAACATTTTCAATCAAGGTTCTAACCATTTTCACATTTGTCTTCACCCATCACTCTTTTTCGGTGATCAAAGCATTGACTCTGAGTTCAGGGAGATTTGATAAAAGATTTGATGCGATGTTGGGTCTTAAGGCATTGTTGAATCGATAAGCACAACCTCGAGGAGACTTCAGACCGTTTTATTAAAAGTTGGACAATTCTCAGTAGAATGACCTGTCACCTTAACATGATATTCACAGTGGGCATTAGCATCATACCATTTGGGGAAGTTACCCTTGCATAGTGTGATGAATACTAGAGCCACTAACTGAGCTTCTAGAAGCTTAGCATACATGTCTTTATTGGAATAAGGAATAGGGTCGTCACCACCTAGTAGTAAAAGAGTACATGTTCTAGGCCTAATAACCTTGATTTTGTAGTAAAGATGAGGTCTTTAACCTTATAGCTAGTTGGCATAATTGACTAAAAGAGTCTCACTTTTCTTCCTGATGGGTACTATCTTTTTCTTGATAAAAGATTTAACACTTTTGATCTTTTTAACTTTTACAGCTATCTTAATCATTTCTCCTAAGATGATGAGGTGGGCAAAATTCTTTGTTTCATTCCTACCAATATGTCATATTAAGGAGGGTGTAAAGTATTGACAAACAGTGTGATGGTTTTTCTTGGTTAGTAGGGATTGAACTAGAAAGGTTATATCCTTCTATATCTGGGCATCCTCTTTAAAAGACTCCATAGTTTTCTTTTTCATGTTTAAAAGGGTAACTTATCTGGTACCTAGTTAACTATATCCTTGTACTACTATAGGAACACATTGTCCAAATCCATCCAATATTGAATCTGAGTATGATTCAAGTCATTAATCACCTTAGTGCCAACCCTAAAGGCTCTTTTAGAAGCAATGAATGAGGAACTTGTCATTACATGCGTGTCCGACCATTTTTTGGATAAACATCTTAATATAAGCTTAGGGTAATATGGTGCCCTTGTACTTTTTGAATTTAGGCATCTTCAACTGTGAGAGATACCAAGTTCGAAACCAAACTGAAAACTTCTACATCAGCACTGCTATAAAGCTTAGACCTTTCTATGGCTTTAAGCCTTCTTTTAAAAAGCTGTAATTTTCTTTTTTAGGGCTTGACATTAGCTTGTATTTTTAGCTTTAATCTTAAGCTTTTCCTCCTTATCAAGATCAAGGCTAGCAAGTTTTCTTACATGATAGCCACATATGCCCCTTATAATAAGGCATTAAGGTTAAAATGGATTATTAGTGCCAAATTTTTTATAGGCATATTTTGAGCATTCATTGCTTAAGTGTTGAGCATTTGCCATCTTTTTATTTTGAGGATTTACTAGCTGTGTGTTTTGCACATTTGGTGGTTGTTTGTTTCAGTTATTTCTCAATTGCCCTACAGCTTGCACTTCTTTGTATCCTCTAATAGAAGCATTGGTAAAGTCTTTTGGGTCCCGGCAAATTGTTTCCTTTGCCATAAGTATTTCCATCAACCTTTGCATTTTATCTCATCTTGTCATTTCATCATGGCCTCTTTTCCAACCTCTTTAGCCTTTCTAGGTATTCCTCTGCTATTTTTTTCCTCTATACCATGTATTAAATCGATGTGTTGGCAGTTGTTCTGTTAGTCTCCCTAGATTTGTAATTTGTAACCTTTAATTCCAAGTTTCCTCAAGTTAAATTTTATTTATGAATTGGTAATATTAATAAATGTGTGCATATGTATGTGTATATGTTTGTATATGTGATATGTAAAATAAATGCACATATAAATAACATTTCATGCATTTATAGGAATGTTTGCTTTAATAGAAAGCTCTAGATTTGGAAATTTTCATTAACTTTGGTGAGAACTACACATTGTTGATCCTATAGGGGTTACATCTAAGAAAGGTCTCTTACTCGTAATGTTTTTTGGGCTTCCTCTAAAAACTCAAGTACAATATGTCCATATTCCTCATGGGATTGAACTACCTCTTTAAAACCTTGTTCCTCTCTATTGTCTTCCTTACTTGTGGATCACAGCTAAATGAATCTGCTCAAGTACATTTGACATCCTATGCACCTGACTTTTCACCTTTGAGCTTGTTCTTGGGCCCTCATAAATCTTCTTTCAAGTTGGCCTTCATTTTTTGATAAGATTGCATCCATGCATGGATGTTGTCCCTTGCTGATGTAGGTCTCGCCCCATGTTCTGAATAGTTGCCCGAAGGCCTTCTTTTTTTCCTAGCAATTGGGATACTTTATCTTGTTCTTCTTCTAAGGTGATTTTTAGCTTCTCATTTTCTTTGATAGATTTCCTTAATTGGGCATAAGTGTTAGCATGCTTTTCATTTCTCGTTCAAAAAGCCACTTCCCTTTCTTTTCCCTCTAAGGCTTTGGCTTTCTTTCATCTAGTTAATTGCATAGTTTTTCTATTTCCTTATCTGGCTAACTAGCAGACCAACTTAAGCCCCTGGATCATCCGATAAGCCTTATTCTCTTATTTTGCTCAATCCAATCTTCTTCCATACATCCATATTCTTCTTCCCTTACCTTGTGTTCCCTTTCCAAGGTTTTGAGGTCCATGATCAAGAAAGTGACTTGTTCTTAGAGTGCTCAGTTTTCATTATGCAGCTCCTTTATATCTCTTTCAAATTCAGGCCCATATTAGATCCATCATGGAGGGCACAAGAGCTTCTAGCTGAATGGCTATCGATGGAATTGTCTTATCCAAAGTGACAACAATAGTATCTGGTCCTCTAATCCTTTTCCACACTTCATACCTTGAAGTAATTCTACCCATATAATTCTTTAATCCGGACTAAAACCTTTTTGTACACATCAATGTTCCAAGAATTAAGTCATCTCTATATCCCTCTCCCACATATTCTGCATCCACAGTTGATAATCTATTAGTCATCAAAATGAACTATTCGAAGCCAAACTAACTAGCGATTAAAGTGGGGTGTAAATAATGGTTTCATATAGCCTTATCAATGAAACAAAATTTTTATTGCCGCATCAATAAAGAATGGACTTGAGCGCAAACCAAGGTGCCCTCAAAGTTACATCCATTTTAGCCAAAACATTAGGAGCTTGGGCATATTGATCCTTGGCCATGAGCTTAGGCCATCTTTTTGCTATGAATTCCTAAAGAGGAATGAAACTAACAAAATACAGCTTGATTGTTTCCTTTTCTTCTCCTCAAAAGTGGCTTTTGGCACATACATACAATAATTGCAAGCACCTTTAGAATCTTATACCACTGTTCTTTTGACTCCAATTCAAAGATACGATTATTTTTGCAAGAATAATCAGCATTAGGTGAGCATCTTTACTTAGGTAGTAGAAGATATCAAACATCATCATTTTGACATGCCCTAGGGTTCTTGGGAATAGGACCAACCCTCAAATAGCAAGGGCAAGAACATCTACCACATGTTTGTGATTCAGATATCTCCTAATGAACCATTGTAAGAATTCTTGTGAAACTGCGTCATTATTCTCTTTCTTCCGGATATCCAATTTCTTTAATGATTATTTCCCATCTATAATCTTGGCCCAACCCCTAATACACCCAAATGGCATGCACTCTTTGCCATATACGAATCCTATCTTAACGATATCCTTCCCCAGCAAAGCTGAATATTCTTCTCTCATTGGTGTCAAATCCTCCTTGTTAAAGTTAAAGCATTTGTAGGAAAGATCTCAAAACTCTATGATGGCTTGTATTATGGGTTCTTCTATTTGCACTGAAAGTAAATTGGTTAAATGGCCATACTTTTGAGTAAATTGATATTCTTTTGATTAGACTAATGATTCCATACATCAATCACAGTAGTTAAGTCATTTTGCTGCTAATGCAAGTGGGCCATTTTAGGCAACATCAAAAGGAAGTCTTTCGATACAAAATCCCCACGATTCATTTGTTCATTTTCTAAATACTGACAAACCTTTTGATATTCGTTATAGAAAATCAATCTAAGTCTTACTATTTCTACTAGAAAATTAACCAATTAGTGCACAGATTTCAAAACAAGCATTCCTACATGCGAATGATGCATAAAAAGAAAAAGGAAAAAGAACATGAGTTAGTATTCTCATTATGAAAATAAATCAAATAAAATTGAAAAAAATCGAACATATATGTACAAGACATTAGATGATAAAAAGAGATGAAAATAAATAAACAAGAAATGAACAAGAATATAAATAGAAGGGTGGAAAAGTTCTTTCATGTGTCCTAAATTATGATAACCTCTAAGATCAGGTATGGCTTTAGCTACATAAGGCACCTTAGGCTCATTATATTAAGTTCAAGTTACAACTTCTAATTGGTTCCCGAATTGTTCCTTTAGTTCAAAAAGTAGTAAAAAGGCACCCTAATCCCTACCAATCATAGATATCAATAGAATAGGTTCGATCTGAGTGGGAGATTTTCTAGGCTTATGTGAAGGTCGACACCCCTCGAAGGCATAGGTATTTTACACTCGGTAGGTTTTTCACTGGGCCTATGTGGAGGGTAACCTCACAAAGATGGATCTACTTCACCCTTGCCTAAATTGATTTAGTACCCATGAACAGGCTCTATGTCATGAAATGCATGTGAACAATGTGTGTGAAGAACTAATAAACCTTTTTACTATTATACATTAAAATATAAACCCTCTATCCTATACCCTTCAACACACATGAAAAATAGAAGTTAGTAAAAAATGCTTTATATGTACTAGAATTTCCATATAAATTAAAAAAAAAGATAAAAGAAGAAAAATTTTTGCAATACTAGGAATTATAAATAAACACCGATCAAGATTGAATTAGACCAAGATTTACTTAACACATATTTAATTTTAGGCTTGGCTCACAAACTAGTCCCCAGCGGAGTCGCCAAACTATCGAAATATGGCAGGGATGTGAATCTAACCCACCAAACTTAAAAGGCAGGTAAATCTCTCATTTCTTTTATTTTCTTTTTTGTTCGTGTTTGGGGATTGAGTCGTCAAGATTAATCATTCACTCGACTCAACTCTAAAAGTTGTTACAAAATTACCATTTGGCTTGGAGCCACAACTAGTCTACTTTGGCTAAGTGAGATTTGTTACCGACTGGAGTTCGTATTTTGAGGGTAATGAAACCTTCAAAAACAAACTTTGAGGTCTGCGTTAATATCAAAGATCATGTCAAAGAGTTCAGGAGTCGATTACAATCATGAGTAAGGATCAATCCCTTCATGATGCTTGGAAATTGTACCTCTTAATTATGTGTTAATTTAAATCTTGTTCTTTATTCAATTTCAATATCTGATATATATATTTATAATTTTTGTATTTCAAATAAAATTCCTTAAACAAAATTTATAATTCCATTTGAGAAAATTAGGTTTTTATTTTTTTTAATTAAAATTCATTTGTAACCTATTAGATAAAATTGGACAAACACAATTTTATTTTATGAAATTTGAAACACCCTGATTCTACTGATTTGAAAAGGAAAAGAATATCTTCTTATTAAAATAATCCATGGAACCCTTTGCATCTGCTGGGAGACATCCTATGTACTATTTTAACTTGCAGACATAGTCTTAAGTTTAAGAATTTCGATTTTATCAAAAATAATCAAAAATCATCTAAGACCAAGTTTCGATAAAAAGTTTCAAACTTATAATTAGAAGACTTGAACTTGGTTGAACAAACCAGAATATTCCCAAAAGTACATCTTTAATATGAAAATATCTCGGTGACCCTAAAGGACTTGGTTTTAGGATAAATTATTAAAATGTCTCTAAGGTATACCTTCAATATGAAAGTATCCTAATAACCCTAAAGGACTCAATAATGATGCAAAATGACAATTATACCTTAAATGGGCAACTTAGATGGCAAATGTGACTTAAAATGCAAAAATCACTAATAGGTCTCTAACTTTCTTAAAATTATACTTTGACCTCGAAATAATTTAAAATGCTAGAAATATTCATAAAATATTATAAATTCCTACATAGGTAAAATATGAGAAATGACTTAATGAGTCCTAAAATGCCAGGTTCACTAAAGGTCATTAAACTTTCAAAAATTACAATTTAGCCCCTAAATGATTTAAAATGCAAATAGACTTCGAAACATGGAAAATTTATCAAATGATCTCACAACCATTCTGCCAAGGACCTTTGGCCTTGGAGCAATTTTTTTCAATTTTAAAAACATCCTCCTCAACTCTCTAAAATTATGAAAAGACCATTAAAAGGCTAAAAATGGATGAAATGCACTTAAATATGTGCCAAATGCATGAAACACCCCTAAAGGTCGCACAAAACGTTTAGCCAAGCTTGGATGGCCTTGAAATAATTTTTTTTCATTTTCGCAATTTGGTCCCTATAACTTTTACAATTATAAAATGGCCAAAAGATAAAAAGCTTCACTAAATAACCCATATTAGGTTTGGCCAAGCTTGGAAGTTACCCATCCAAGGCCTTAAAAATTTTGGGAAAATTATTCCAAAGACCCCATAAGTTCCAAACATTACAAAATGTTCCTAAAATTATTAAAATAAAAATGAAAATTTAACCAAAGGCCAATATTATGTTCGGCCACCACCAAAAACAACCAAGAAAAATTTTCCTTCTAACATTACTATGTGCATGACAACAATAAACACGCATCCTAGCTACTACCAAACTCAAATCATCACCAATATGCATAAACTCATGAAAAATGAACATATAAACATACTTTATGAAAAATTTTGCATGAAAATGACAAGGAAAATAGCATAAAAAATAATATGAACATATTTACATGTTATGGTAAACATTATTTATAAAAAAAAAAATCTTGATCACAATCAAGTCATTATTTAGAAAAAAATATATGAACAAATAATCTACTACAAAAAATGGTTTTTTTCTTTCATACTTGGCCTTTAAACATGGATTAATAATCTATGGGCACAAGTGGTCACAAAGCTTACTAAAGGAAAGAATAATGAAAGAAAAAAATAGTGAAGATGAACAAAATAAGAATACTTCTACATAAAACTACCTTTAAAACTTGAAATATTTGAAAATACTTCATAAATTCTTAAGAAAACCCAATTCTATTGTCAAGAAAACAATGAAGGATTCAGCTAAGAAAGGGAAAATCCTCCTTTAGCTATATTTCCCCTTTCTCTTTTCCTTTTTTTTTTATTCATGCATTTTAGTCAATTTTGGTTGCTTGGTGGGTGGAATTTATTTAATGCTTGGACATAATTTCTTGATTTTGTCATAATCCACTATGCACTAGTCAAACAATTTGCAAGCTAGCTATCTAGTTTTCATGATGATTATGTGCCTAACATTATGGCATAGTTAGAATGAAACTAAATTAATTAAAGAAAATTCAATTCTAACCAAATTATTTTTTATGCAACTAAATTAATAAATTATAAAAAAATTAATAATTTATGCACATACAAAATTAAATTATGAATTTGCATGCATAAAAATAATCTTTGAAGTGAAGAAATAAATAAAATCAAAGTGAAAAAAAATCTTAATTGGAAATTCCGTGAAAAAATGACTTGAAAGGATTGCATTGTAATAAATTAAAATCCATGTATTCAAGAAGTAAAATAAAATTCCATATGGTAAATTCACTTAAGAATTTAATTAAGTAGGAGATCCAATTAAAAATCCATAAGGAAATTTTTTATCCAAAATAAAATAATCAATGTGTATATAAAAAATTTATTAAAGGAAAAAGAGTTAGTGGGCTTTGTTGGAAAATCTATTGGCTTGGTGGACTTATTGAAAAATCCATAAGCTTGTTGAAAATTCAGGATGATTTTTGTTGAAAACTTTTTATAAGTTGAAAACTCATGGAAATGTGAGAAATTCATAAATTAATCAATAAATTTGATAATGACACCTCATGGTATAAAATGCTAATAAAGACTTTTTTGTTGAACCTTCTAGATTTTTTGGGATGAATATCAACCAAGCATCCATGAATATATACAACTTTCAACTTTTAAAATTTTATAAAAAATCCAAAAAAAAAGATCTAAAAATGAATATTTGACCGTGATGCCGTATCCCAAACTAAATTTTAAAATTCTACAAAAAGTAATTAAAAGCTAATTTTTTGCCTTAATAATCATCTTTTTCATCAAGATTCATTCTCTATGACCCCTAAAATGGCAATTTTTTAGTCATATGGATGAGTGGCCATGTAGGCATGAGCAAATAGATCCTAAAAAGCTTAGTCCCCATGAAGGAGTCAACCCCCATAAGGATGATCACCTAACTTCTGGTCTCAAATATTCTTCGACCTTAAGAAAAAGATGCCCAGATGAAAATAGGTATCTACAGACACAAGAATCAAATGGAGGATGCTCTGGCCACTCAAATATTCTTCAACTTAAAAATAAAAGCATGAATGAAAATAGGTGTCTACAGAGACAAGAATCAAATGAAAGATGCTCTAGCCATTCTTGCCTTTATGTTCAAAGTAAATAAGGGAAAAGAAGTGACCTTAACTTAGATGAGTCCATACAAATCTCCCACTGATCATCAGAACGTTAAAGTGGATGCAGATGGCCTTCCTTGGGATTAGGACATCAGAAGGTACCTTAAAGATTAAGAATATCTGGACAATGCCACCAAAAATGAAAAAGGACATTAAAAAGACTATTGATGAGCTTCATTCTAGATGATGAGGTCTTCTATAAAAGATTTATGACTAAACATGCTAAGAAGTGTGGACACTTCTAAAGCATAGAGAATCTTGGAAGAAGTGCATGAAGGGTTTACAAAATTCATGCCAATTGACACTAATTCTAATTAACAAGGCAACTCCATGAGTTTAGGCTACTTTTGGATACCATGTAAGGTGACTGTGTCAAATATGCCCGAAGATGCCATAAGTATCAAGTCTATGCAGATAAGATCCATGCGCCCCCTTTACCATTGCATGTCATAAATACGTCTTGGCCCTTTTCAATGTGGGACAATTTTCCTCACATTTTCCCTAATGCTTTTAATCATCATTGTTTCATCTTGATGGCTATAGACTACTTTACCAAGTAGGTTGAAGTAGCCTCCTATGAGAACGTAACAAAGATAATAGTGTGCAAATTCTTAAAGGGTAATATCATTTGCTAAAATAGAATTCCTAAAAGAATCATAGCAGATAATCCCTCTAATTTGAATAACAAAAAAAATGCAAGAGGTGTGCACCTAGCTTAATATTTCACATCATAATTCTGTAACATATTGTCCAAAGATGAACAGCATCATGGAGGCAACTAACAAGAGCATTAAAAAAATTATAGGGGAAATGATAGATACCTACAAGGACTGGCATGAGAAGCTCCCCTTTTGCCCTCCTAACTTATCAAAATGCCAATGATATATGCCCTAGAGCCAATCAGATTGGATGAGGCATATAATAGTTAATAATGCAAACTAATCACTTATGTTAGTGATTCAAGGTTGTCTTTAATGTTAGTGGCATGATTGGAAATCATGGAAACACTGATTGGATAAAGCCCATGAAACGTATGGTCTTGTAAAGTTAGTAATGAATTATAATCATGAGATTCTTATGTGTCAGAGTCATGTTTTTGAAAACATTTTTAGTAATCGTATTATCAAGACAGGGCATTAAAGATGCACAAAGACTAGCGTATGGCAAGTCTCCATGCATTTGATGCATGCAACTCTCTAATCTCATAGAAGTTAAAGTATAAAGATACTTGGGGATAGCATATGGGTGCTTTTTTTGCAAAAACAAGTTCACAGAACATGGCTTATATGAAAACTCTATTTGATATAAGTCATTCAAGTGTCTATGGAATATATTCTCATGTGCTAGTCATTTATATTAGCCTTTAGAGTTGTGATACCAGGTTATCTTATATGAGGAGTGTTATGCTTTGATTCCATCATGAACAGTTCCACAATAGAAGAATGCTTCTGGCAGTGTGGTTTGGGGTATGGCATGAACCATACAAAGATGGAAGAGCAATCTAGAGAAGATTCACCACTTTGAGTGACATTAGAGACATATCTCATTGATAAAGTCATTGACCAATGCATGATAAATTTAGAAGAAATTGTTTCTCTAAATCATAAAATTATCTAAAAGCTACATCAACTAATATGGATTGATACATGAGTTGTAATTAAAAAACTGAGAGCTACAGTAATTTAAAACCTGTTTCCTAAAAGTTAAGAGTTTAATTAAAAATGTTTTAATTAAAGAACTAAAATTACTAAATAATTTGATAAATCATCATAAATTGTTTAAAGAGGTTTATGCAAATGACACATAAAATCACCAAGTGATATTGTCTACATTTAAATTAATTCATGCTTATAATATGATTATATTAGCATGAGGATGATTATGGACTAAAACTTAGTATGACTAGGTTGTGGATGGTTAAATTTTTCTTTTGGTATTTATTTTATAAATAGGGTTTATGAACCTGACATTTTTATAATTCTGGGTTGTAAATTTTTTTTATTTAACTCCCTTCGAATGTAACTGGAGGTTTCTTACAATTATATGTGATAGTTACATAGGACTTGTTGATTTACGTTTAGGCTAAGATAAGAATTTATGTAAATCCAAGATGTAAAAAAGATGTCACCAAGAAGAAAAGACCAAAAAGATCATTATCAAGACTTGCAAAGACCTTGTATCATATCCTTAGGAATTTACAAAGACCTTTTGAAGAAAGAAAATAAAAATGATAAGGTAATAGGCCAACATAGTTGAGAGCTAGACTAATAGAGTAAAGATTGCAAGGAATATTTTGATATGATTGAAATTAGGAAACTTACAGAAATTTTAATATTAGATATACATTTAGATTAATTCACTTCTCTTGATATATGATGCCTAGAAGTTAGTGTTAAATAGATAAAGGTAGCCTTGTTAATATTGATTAAAGCTTGCCTTCTTGATTAGATTACGTGAAACATAATCTTGATTTATTTGTAAACATTAGACATTTATTTTTGTCATTTACATGCCAATTAAGGATGACTGCGGGCATTCAATACTGAGTTTAGATTTAATCCTCATTGAATCAATCATTAATCATAGAATTTGTTTTATGTTATGGTCACATTATTCCCAAGCATGCACTTGCAATAGTATTAAGAATACTAAATAGCCTATAACTTATAGAATTCAAAAATAGTTTTCAAATGCAATTCCCTTTAAATTTACGTGTGTTGGATTTAGTGAGAGGCATTTATGATTCTTTAAAAATTAAAGATTATAAATTTACTTAATGATAAATAGTCATGATGTTAAAAATGCAATTATTTTGAAATGTTCTAAACTAAAGACAATTGCATTTTTATACCTTGTAGGTCATAAACAAACTCTTTTATCTAGGCTCACAAAAGGAGTTACATTTTGATCATTAGCTTACAAGCTAGTAAGAGATTCCTAATAGTTATTAAAGCAATAACTGATCCATATGATTGGAATCTAGGTCCCGTTATGATCTAAATAGTTAATGACTTTGATAATGAGATTATCACGAATGTAACCGAAACATATTCTGACAATAGTACTAAAGATTGTCCAAGTTAAGACATAATTGCTAATCAAAAAAGTTTGGCATTGAATGTGTGAGCGATTAGCTTAAAGCAAGTAGGATTGAATGAGGCATGTAATAGTTAATAATACAAACCAATCACTTATGTTAGTGATTCAAGGTTTTCCTTCATGTTAGTGGTGTGTTGATTGTCAAACACTAATTGGATGAAGCCCATGAAACACAATGGCCTTGCAAAGTTAGTAATAAGTTGCAATGATGAGATCTTTATGCATCAAATTTGTATTTCTAAAAATATTCCTAGTTATCGTATTGTTAAAATAGGGCATTAACAATGCACAAAGACTAGCATATGCTAAGCCTCCATGCATTTGATGCATGCAACTTTTTGATCTCATAGAAGTTAAAGTATAGAGATATTTAGGGATAGCATATAAGTATTCATTTTATGAAAACAAGTTCACTAAACATGGTCTATTGAGAACTCCATTTGGTATAAGTCGCTCAAGTGGCCATGGAATATGTTCTCATATGACAGTCGTGTATATTATTCCTCAAACTTGTGATACCAGGTCATTTTGTATGAGTGTCATGGTGTGATTCCATCATGAATAGGTCCATAATAGATGGATGCTTATGGTAAAGTGGTTTTGGGTATGGCATAAACCATATAAAAATGGATAAGTGATCCAAAAAGGATTCACCATTCTGATTGACATTAGAGACATATCTCAATGTTCTTGGCTTTTGTTAACTTGATAAAGTCGTTGGCCAACACATGATGAATTTAAGAGAAATCATTTCTCTAAATTCATAAGGTCAACCGAAAGTTGCAGGAAGTAATATGGATTAATACATGAGTGGACACTGCACCATATTTATGGTTTTTCTAGGAAATCTGGTGAAAAGACTGAAGTACACTAAGAGGCTAGTTACTGAAAGGTTTATTAAAAAGGTCATTTTAACTCTTCCAGCATATTGGTTTTCCATGATGCCTTGCTAAAGGTCAATCTTGGTCTTTAAATATGAATACACTTAATTAGATAATTTACTTATTGACGTTATGATGGAAGCCTAATGGGTTGCACACAATAAGATGATTTATTGGACTAAGACCAGGATTTAATTAAGTACAACTTAATTAAATAAAAGATATAATAAGGAGGACTTAATTGAATTACTTCAATTAAGAATAATTTAAGACATAAATTACATTTATGAAATCTAATTAGAGATGTCTTAATAGGGAAATTAAAATAAGAATGTCTTATTAAGATAATGTCTATTGTAGACATGGTTGAGGGATTTTATTAAATAAAACTAAATAATTGTATTTCAAAACGTAAATAATTATTTGATAATTATTTAATTAATTATTTAATATTATTTACATGAGACAATCCGGTTTAAGGAGTTTCTGATTAGTTTGTTTTATTTGTTTCCACTGCTATGTTTATAAATTATTTTTAAAATTTTTGTAATCTGATTACTTGTTGCCCTAAGACTTCCTACATGTGGTATCATGAGCCTCCTCCAATTTATTTTATTAATCTTGTATTTTTCTTTTTACTAATTAAAAATTTTGTTGTTTTGATGCTATCTTGATCCATTCTTGAATTTAAAGATTAAAGAAAATTTTTTCTTTTTTGTTTCAAAATTTTCAGCAATTTAAGTCATCTTTATTTTTCAATTTTAATTAGTTAAAATATGATTTATTAATTATACTGATGTTGGAGTCATCGGTTGACAATTTGGTGTTGACTAGTGCTAGTTGGCTTCAATTCAGTGTTTTAATGTGGCAGATTTTTTGGCCAGCCATTGCTAAGATTTTTTTTCCTTGTTTTGCACTTTGAATGTAAAATGAAAATTTCATAACACTTTCGGAAAAAATCAGGTAAAATCAAAGTTGAAAATGTAAATGAGTGCACTAGTGTGCTTAAAGTTTGCAGCATCTTGTTTTCTTTCTTAGATCTTGGTGTGACATCAATTGCAGCAAGGAGTTGCTGTAAATTTATGGTATTTTTAGAGGTTTAATGGGAGGAAGACAGTAGTCTTTGAGTTGAAGTAGGAAGACTAAGATAGTCGTGCATAGGATAGAGTCCTAGATGGACTAGGATTCCTCCAAGATTACGCCAACAAAATCCTACTTGAAGTAGGACTCTTTGAGAGATTGCAAGAAGCTTACGAAGACTTTGTATGCAATCACCCAGGAATTAACCAAGCAATTTCCTTTTTTGATGGCTCAAGGAAATTGCATTAGGTAGTAGCCCATAATCATCCAAGTAGTATGCATGATAACAGATTTATTTTATGCGATATTATAAATGCTATGCATGCAAAAATGATAAGATCTTAAATATTGTTAGGAATGTCCCAAGGATGAAAGACATTTTGATGTTTTTCATTTGTTTAAACTGATTATTCATATTTATATATTTGAGGTTTCATTATATCATTACTATTTCATCCTCATGATTTACACGTTAAAGTAAATATAAGCAAATATGGCTCATTGACTACTTGTGTTTATACCATTAGAATGTTGCATATAATGGACTTTATATGCAAAAAGAGAAAATTCTAAGATAAGTAGCCTAAGTTGATAAACCATAATCTATGAGGTTAATATGAGCAATTACCTCATGCTAGGACTATTATGTCATCTAAATCCAATTGGGGAGATGGCTTGTCTTGGCTATATAGAGCGAACTAACTCCTGAGTAGAGACATAGATATATTGCCTAGAGATAATGATATATTAGAGTGGACCAAAGTGCAATTAATCCATTAATAAGTCCATTTACTTAGATTAATTCACTTTTGACGTTCATTGTGTAATTACCTTAATCATAAGTAAGAAATTGACTCCGTGTGTATAACTTGTATACTTTAATGCTCAAAGGCTAAAGCATCTCAAAGAAGTAAGCTGTTAGACCATTTTATTAGGTGTATGACTTATACTCAATGAAAGCTTTACTTATAGATATGGAATCATAGCTCCTATAAAGAGTTAAGGCTATCTTCTTAAAAGGCATTATACG
This sequence comes from Adansonia grandidieri, assembly GCA_038382065.1. Taxonomy (NCBI): domain Eukaryota; kingdom Viridiplantae; phylum Streptophyta; class Magnoliopsida; order Malvales; family Malvaceae; genus Adansonia; species Adansonia grandidieri. The sequence goes on along the minus strand of JBBYHK010020689.1, from coordinate 14,545 downwards.
AGATAGTGAAAATGGACGCGGCCTTTGTCATTTGTTTAACAAATGATATAATTGTTCACATATGGTGAATAATCATTTTCACATATAGAGTATAGTGGAACTTTAAGATAAGGTGATCAAGTAAATGAAATTGACTTTTAACCTTAAGTTTATCATAGATATCATATGAAGGTACTACACAAATGACAAGGTTATTAGACTAAAGGCTATTTATAAAGTTTACGTAATATGGTATATGATTGGAAGTGTAGTCTCAGGTATTTAGTGGTACGACTTTAAGATTAATAATTATGTGATTAATTATTTAGGACAAAATAATTAATACAGAGATTATTAGAGCCTAATTATATATGTTCAATTGATCTTTCCAATAGCTCTACATAATTCCTTAACGAACTGGTTATTGATTAAAATATCTGTAGTCGAAAGATTCTCAATATGGTGAAGTGGTACAACTGGATACACTCCTTTTAAGGGTATAGGTGTTTTCTTTAGTAAATAAATAAAAATGATTTTTGGTGTTATTTATTTAGATTATATATTTAATTTGAATTAAATATTTATTTAGACAAGAATTAGTAATTTAAATTAATTATATTTATCTTATGATAAATATGAGAATTAATTTAAATTAAATAGATATAGGAAAATTAATTATGTAAATTTACATAATTAATTTGATATCTATAAAGCATTGTTTAAATAATTATTTATAAATTAAATATGTATAATATTCTAAAATAAATTAAGAAAAATTATTTTATTTATTTAATTTTAATTTGCAATTAAATTAGTTGTTTTACTATAGTTAATTTTATTTTGATAATTAGTACATAAATATTCTATTAGAATAAAATTGACATAATTTTATTTCAAATTAGAATTAGAATTATGAAAAATTATTAGGCTAAATAAAATTAACAATTTAATCAGAATAAATTAGTATTCAGATTAAACAGGCTAAACTCTATATAACAAATTTGGGACAAAAATATTTTGGCTTGGCCAAAAATGTGGCGGGCACCCATATTAAGGTTGGTGCCACACATAGGGTTTTATAAAAATAGTAAAATAATTATTTTAATTAAAATTAAAAATTATGTCTATCTTGTCACCTAATATAATTAACAAGCTTATACCTAGGTTTTAGTTAGAGTTTGGCACCACACCTAGAGGTTTGTAATCACAAACATCGCATTATTCTAAACCTAGTGGCACAAGGTAGTCATTAAGGAAAATCAAGTCATATGAATCTAGAGTTGATCGAGATAAAGAGTGACCACACGCTTTACCATTCAAGAGTTAGAGAATAATGGAGAAGGCTAGTTGATTGAAGCTTTCACATGAATCTAGGAATTCTTGGATGGCATCTTTAGATCTGCAGCTTAGGTAATTAATTATGGTGGTTTTAATGTATATAATAACACGGTTTAGTATAACCAAATTTAAAAAAAAAAAAATTCATTATGCATCTGATCTATTTATCCTACAAATAAAATATAAAATAACTAAAAGAAATCCCCCATACAATATTGAGTCACATGCTTCGCATGATAAAGACACCTTCCATTAGATTATAACAAAATACCCAAGTTCTACAGAGATTTGTTCAGGAAACCCTAAGGTCCCTTCTGTGCGGCATGAGTTATAATTAATGGGTTTTACTCAACTAATGCTGTGTTGTTCAAATGCTTACAAACTTGATCACGTGGTGTTACGGGCTATAGTTAGGCAAACTGTATATGATGTATTTAGGCAAAGAGGTTCCACCTATGATCAGTTGCATAGAAATGCAATCAGCAAGCTATGTGGCCTACCTAGTCAGGCTTGTCATGATTTGTTGGGCTAACCCTAAGGTCGTAACATGTTGAAAGGGCTTCTAGCCAACTAGAAATACCTTGAAGAGATTTTTGAATAATAGTGAGGGCTATTATTTTGATAAATTAGTGGGAAAACCAATAAAGATTTAATACTTTGTCATTATTGGTTTAATACATAAATAACTAACTATACGTATATTTGATTCTGGGTTGCTGGTAATGGTAAATATAATAAATATAATGTGAGGCATATTAAATGCTATTAACCTAAAGTGTTTAGACTAGTATGTAAAATTGAAAAGTGTTCTCAATAAAAAGAAGGTAGTTGACCTTTACATAATTGAGCTGAACTACTCTGCTGTTGATTCGAGTACATGGATAGTTGATTCGGTTTATGGATCACACTTATGTAGTGACCTAAGATTGTTGAAAACCAGAATGGCGTTATGCTCTAATAAGTGGTTATGAGAATAGGCAATGGATCAAAAGTTAAGGCCACTACCATCAGAACTTGTACCTTATCATTACCTACAGGCATGACCTTAAAATTAAAGAATGTCTTTGTATTCCTAGATTATCAAGAAATATCATTTTACTTTAATACTCACTGATAATGATGATTTCAAATTTAGAATGAAAGGCAAAAGTTGCATCATCATTCTAAATGACATGGTTTATGGATCAGCCTCATTAAAGAATATGCTGTTTGTATTAGATCTTGAAATGCCTTTACTTAACATAACTGTGAAGAAAGCTAAAAAACATAATCCATTAAAAACCTATATCTGGCATTGTAAGCTTTGGCATGTCACTGATACTCAAGTAGCCAAGTTGCAAAAACAAGGCTATCTTGACCCATTTAATTCTAAATCATATTGGACATATGAATTGGGACACATGAATGTTGTCTCCTTAGCAAGATAACCAAGACTCTCTTCGCTGGTAAAAGTGAAAGGCTAGTGATTTATTAGGCCTTGTATATTTCGATGTATGTAGACCAATGAATAGAATGGCTAGACATGGGTATTCTTACGTCATTACCTTTATCAATGATTACATAAGGTAGAGGTGTGTGTACTTAATGAATCATAAGTCTGATGCTTTTGAAAAGTTTAAAGAGTTTAGGGCTACAGTAGAGAAGCAAACTGGCAAAAGTATTCTAGCTCTTTGATTTGATCAAAGAAGAGACACTTAAGTCAAGAATACTTAGGTCATTTGAAATAAAATGGTATGCTATCACAGGACTCCACCAAAACTCCATAACATAATGGAGTGTTTGGAAGGAGAAACCAGACCTTGTTGGACATGATTCATTTCATGGCATCTAAGATAGACCTTTCGATATCTTTTGAGGATATGGATTAGAAACTATTGCATAACTTCTAAATAGGGTTCCATCCAAATCCATATAAAAGATGCCATATGAGATGTGGTATGGCAAAACACCATTATTGTCTTATCTCAGAATTTATGGATGTTCGGCTTATGTAAAATAGACAGTGATTGATAAGCTTTTAGGTAAATTAGTCAAATGTAGATTTATGGGGTATCCAAAAGAGTCACATGGATATTACTTTTACATCCCAACTAAACACAAGGTGTTTATTTTGAAACACGTAGTCTTCTTAGAGAAAGAGTTTCTATTAAAAGAGTTCAATGAGAGTAAAATTTATCTTGAAGAAGTTGAAGAACTAGAAATTAACATTTCAATGGAATCAGAGCCTACGGTTGAAGCATTAAATGCTCAACTTGAAGCTCAAAAGACATAATAACTCCATTAATTTAATAGAATCATGCAAGGTCACGAATTTCTCATAGATCAAGATGACTTACCTTATGGTACTGAACCTACCAATTTTGAAAAAGCAATGTCTGAATTTAATTCCAATAAATGGCTTGAAGCCATGAGATCCAAAGTAAATGCCATGGAAGTCAACCAAGTATAGACTTTGGTTGATCCATAAGGAGGGATAAAACGCATAAGGTGTAAATCGGTCTTTAAGAGAAAACTAACATAGATGGCACTGTACAAACGTATAAGGCCAGATTTATGGCAAAAGGTTATAATCAAGTAGAAAGCATTGATTAAGAGGAAACATTTTCACCAGTTGCCATGGTAAAATCGATTTAAATCATGTTTTCTATAGCTACACATCTCAATTATGAGATGTGGTAGATGGACATAAAAATCACATTCGTCAATAAGAATTTGTAAGAGGAAGTGTACATGACACCACATGATGGTTTTACATCTAGGTCAAATCCAAATCAAGTATATAGACTAAGAAAGTCAATATATGGGCCAAAACAAGCTTCATGGAGTTGGAATATCAATTAAAGAATTTGGTTTCATAAAGAATCCTGATAATCTATGCATCTATAAGAAGGTAAATGGGCAAGTTACTATTTTCTTAGTGCTATATGTTGATGAAATATTACTTATAAGAAATGACATACTGATGCTATAAGCCACTAAAGTCTGGTTGTCCAAATAATTATCCATGAAGGATTTAGGAAAAGCAGTATGTAGTTTGGAATTAAGATCTATAAAGATTGATCAAAAAGACTATTTGGCTTATCCTAATCCACTTACATAAGGAAGATGCTGAAAAGATTTAGCAGATAACTCTAACAAAGGAAACCTACCTATGGTAAATGGTATGCATTACTCGAAACTAATGTGTCTTAAAACATTAGATGAAAGGGCACAAATGGATGAATCCCATATGCCTCAGCTATTGGATCCATTATGTATGCTATGCTATGTACAAGACCAAATATGTAATACGCTTTAATTATAATGAATAGATTCCAAAGTGATCTGGTGATCGTAGTGAAAAATATCCTTAAATACTTACGAAAAACTAAGGATATTTTTCTAGTATATAGAGGGGTTAAACTCCCAGTATGGGATATATTGATGCTAGCTTCCCATTTGATTATGATAAGAGTAAATCACAAAGTGACTTTATATTTACCCTTAACGATGCTGCAGTCAGTTGGAAAAGTTTCAAACAGGCTACAACTCTAGACTCAACAACTAAAGCCAAATACATCACCACTTATGAGGTCACGAAGAAGGTAGTTTGGATGAAGAAGTTTATCACTAAACTTGTTATGGTTCCAAGCATTGTTGATCCAATACCACTTTACTATGATAACAATGGAGCCATAGCGCAAGCTAATCAACCAAAGTCTTATCATAAATCCAAGCATGTGTTACAATGATATCACATTATTACAGATATTATTGAGAGATGTGATGTTAGTATGGAATGAGTACCCACCGAGAAGAACTTAGCTGATCCTTTCACTAAAGTTCTATCCCAAAAGAAACATGATTATCATATAGTGGGCATGCGACCTAGACATATGGGCGATTAGCTTTAACGCTAGTGAGAGATTGTTAGTGTAAGCCCTACAAGCCAATTGTTTTGGCTTGCAAGGCATTAGCATTTAGTGATTTCATGTAATCAAACATTATATTTAATTAATGTTATAAAGCTATTCTTTTATCCATAAGGTTTAATTGTATAATTGTTATAAATATCTTATGTAGATAAAGCCCATGAAACACATTGGTCTTGCGACAAAATTGTAAAGAATTACAATTATAAGATACCAATACATCGAAGCTGTGTTTCTAAAAACATTACTGGTCATCATATTGTTAAGAGAGGACATTGATAATGTATAAAAACTAGCATATGTAAGCCTCCATGCATACGATGCGTGTAACTGATCTCACAAGTTAAAGTATAGAGATACTTAGGGACGTCACATAGGTGTTATTATGGTAACAAGTTCATTGAACATGATCCCCTATGAGAGTTCCATTTGGTATTTTACTCAATTGTCTATAAAAATACTCTTATGTGTCAGTAGTGTAAGTGATCGTTAGACTTGTGACACTAGGTCATTTCATATAAGAAGTGTCATGCTTTGATTCCATCATGAAAGGGTGTTTGGTATGGCATGAATCATACGGTAAGTTAATGAGTGGTACAAAGAGGATTCATCACCCCAGGTATTGTGAGTAGACATACTTCACTTGTACTTGGCCTATGTTAACTCAAAGTCCTTGGCTAAGACAATATTGATTATGGAGTTAACACATACGGATTGCATACTAATATGGAATGGGCTAAAAATAGGAACTGACCATGCTCTTGCTAATTCTGAATATACAGTGAAATGATATTAATTACGCTAAGATACTAAACACTAAAAGGCTTGTCAAAACCATATTGACTTTCCTTGCAAGTTCGGTGGCCATGATGCATTACTAGATACCAATCTTGGTCTATAAATATAAAATGTTCTTTATTAGGCTATTTTATATTTATTGCTAATATGATGAAGGCTTAATAGGTCACACATATAAGGGTTATTAGTAGAAATTAAATTGAAACTGGCTTATATGTCTAATACTAGTAATGGTTGCTTAGGCTTAATTTGAATAAGTTCATATGGACTAGGGGCAAAATTATAATTTTTCAAAATTAAAATTTTTAAACCTTAGCCATATGAATCCATGTTTGCCATCACATATGCCGTAAAGAAGGCTAAAAAAATCAACCAAGAAGATCAGAAAAACATGATTTATGATTTACCTAAGAAACCCTAAGAAGTTGGCATAATATTTCTTGAAGAGGAAAAATATTTTTTCTTCGATTTTTGATTACTGAATCAAGATCTTCTTTTGCAAAGGGAAGATTTATTGAAACCTAAGCTACTAGCACAGCTTCCGACAACAAAGTCTCTTCCCTATTAAAGGTTTTCTAGGTCATTTGTGTGGATAATTATTAGAGGCTAAACGCTTGGATAGCTTTGGTTTACAACAACTAGGCTCGATGTATTTGTAATTGGGCCATGAAATTGTTGAAAGACTTCTCAAGATTGAGATACATTTGGATCTTAAATAGTTTTTTAGGTTTCTTGATCTTAAAGATTAGTTTGTTTGATTTGTTTGTTTGATTTGTTTGATTTGTTTTTGCTGCTATATTTATGAATTTTTGTAATCTAATTATGTGCTACCCTAAGGCTTCTAATGCTTTTGAGTTAGGTTCCACCCTGGTTACCCTTTTAGCCAAAGGTTTTGCCTTTGTTCATTCTTTTATTATTTATTTTGAATTTCCACTAAAATTTTTTTCGTTGCATATTTATTTAAACTTCTCTTTCAAAGATCTCATAGCTCGAGTGAAAGGTTGTCTATGATTTTTGCCCTGTTCCTGATTCTCAACAACAACCAAAGAGAGGTAGTTGTAAACAACTATTCTTGTTTAGGCCTCTTTTTTTACAGTCCAAGAATATCCAAGACCAAAAGTTGGGTGATCATCTTGGTGGGGGTTGACCTTCTTATGAAGACTAAGCTTCTTGGGATCTATTTGGGCATACCTAAATAGCCGCCTAAATAGCTGCATTCGTACATGACCAAAAAACTACCATTTCAAAGGTCATAGAGAATGAAATCTCAAACAAAAAAATGATATTAAGATGAAAAATTAGCTATTAATTACCATGTTGTAGAATTATGAAATTTATTTTTGGATATGACATCATGATCAATTTTTCCATTTTTAAAACATTTTTGGATTTTTGTGAAATTTTGGGAGTCAATAATTATTGTTATCGATGTCCATATAGTATTTATGCCAATACACACCCAAAAAAATCCAGAATGTTCAACAAAAAGCTTGTATTGGCATTTTAGACCATGAGGCGTCAAAGTGTTAAATTTATTGATTAATTTTGATTTCATAGTACCACAAGTTTTCTAATCGTAAACATTGACCCACATTCTAATTTTTTTTCCAACTGATTAATGTCTTAAGCAAGGTGGTTAATTCAACTCATTTTTCTAAATTTGAACCTATTTTAGAATTTTTGTCATCTCTAAAATACAAAATTTTCTATTTTGTAAAGTTTGTTCGTAAGATTTTCCCAAATTTTAGAATTTCAGTCCTTTTTGCATATTTTTAAAAAACTAGTATGGATTTAGTTTTTTAGAATTCTAATTCATTTATTTTTCCTTTTTTTTTATTTCTCATTTTTGTCATATAATTTTCTTCCATAAAGGTTTTCTCATAAATTTTTATGAGTTTGAATTACTTTTAATCATGTTTCTATACATAAAATTTCTCAATTTATTTGCAAAATTCCTTTTAGAGTTCAACACTTGGAATTCTCCCATGGAAATTTTATTTTTAAATAAAGCATTTTTCATTAATTTTTTTAATAGGCCAAAGGAAATTTTATTCTAATGGGCTTTATATCCCATTAATTTTCCAACAAACCCATCAAGCCCATCTTATATTCTTCAAGAAGCCCAAATGCCCATTTTTGTTGTCCAACAAGCCTATTTGGATTTTCCAACTAGCGCACCAAGCTTATTTTGATTTTCCAACAGGACCCACTAACTCTTTTCCCTTTAATAATTTTTTCACATCAATTATTTTATTTTAGATCAAAAATTTTCATGCGGATTTTTAATTGGACCTCCTACTTGATTAAATTCTTCATTTATCATATAAAATTTTTATTTTATTTCTTGGATACATTAATTTTAATTTATTACAATTTAATCCTTTCAATTTACTTTTTCATGAAATTTTTAATTTATATTTTTTTGCATTTTTATTTTATTTTATTTATTTCCTCACTTCCAAGATTTTTTTTTTACATGTAAATTTATAATTTAATTTTATTTGTGCATAGCTATTTATTTTTTATTATTTACTAATTAAGTTGCATGAAACACAATTTGGTTAAAATTGAATTTTCTTTTAATTGATTTAGTTTCATTTTAACTATGCCATAAATGTTAGGCTCATAATCATTATGAAAGCTAGATACTAGCTTACAAATGGCTTGACTAATGCATGATGGATTATGACAAAATCAAGAAATTATGTCCAAGCATTAAATAAATTCCACCTACCAAGCAACCAAAATTAACTAACATGCATAAAAAAAAAGGGTAAATTCAGCCAAGGGAGGATTTTCTCTCTCTTGCCAAATTTTCCTTCTATAAAGAGGATGTTTTATTTGATGACTCTTAAGATTTTTTGACAAAAATTGATTTTGTTTAAGAATTTCTAAAGTATTTTCAAGTATTTCAAGCTTAAAATGGTAGGTTTACTTAGAAAAATTTTATCTTGTCCATTTTTCTTTCATTTTACTTTCCTTTGGTAAGCTTGGTGATCACTTTATGTTCATGGATTATTAATCCATGTCTAATAGACAAATGTAAAAGCCGTGGACCATCCTTTTTCTAGTAGATTATTTATTCATATTTTCTTCAATAATGATTTAGTTGTGGTTTAGATCATGTTTTGATGGAAATAATGTTTGTTTCCATGTAATAATATGTTCATATTATTTTTGTTCTATGTTCCTTTGTATTTTCATGTAAATATCTCATAAAATATGCTCATATATTCATTTTCATTATGATTTCATGCATATTCTTGATGATTTGAGTTTCATAATACCTAAGATATATGTTTATTTTGCCATGCATGTAGGGATTTTGAAAAGGAATTCTTTTGGGTGTTTTTGCTAGTGGCCGAACATGATAATGGCTTTTGGTAAAATTTTCATTGTTATTTTAATGACATTTAGGATCATTTTGTGATATTTAGAAGTTGTAAGGCCTTTAGAATAATTTTCCAAAATTTTTAAGGCCTTGGATGGGCATTTCCAAACTTGGTTGAACCTTGTAAAGGTTATTTGGTGAAGTTTTGGATTTTGGGCCATTTTTGTAATTTTGGAAAATATAGGGCTAAATCATAAAATTGCAACCATTATTCCAAGGTTATCCATGCTTGGCCGAATGCTATGGGACCTTTAAGGGTGATTTCATGCATTTTTAATATGTTCAAGTGTATTTCACACATTCTTAGCCTTTTAGGGGTCATTTCATAGTTTTAGAAAGTTCAAGGACCTATTTTTAAAATTTAAAAAAAAAACTTTTCCAAGTCCAAAGGCGCTTGTCCGTATGGTTCTAGGACATTTAGATAATTTTTCCATGTCATTTTTCACGTATTCGATGTTTGTTTGTAATTTTAAGTCATTTAAGGATTAAATTGAAAAATCAAAAAAGTGTAGAGTCCATTTAGTAAAGCTTTGCATTTTAGGGTTAAGTGAGTCATTTCAATATTGAATTATCCATTTAGGTATTTTAGACATTTAGGAACATTTATAGCATTTTTAGCCATTTGGGGCCAAAAAGTAATTTTAAGAAATTTAGGGACCTGTTAGCAATTCTTGCATTTTATGTTATATTTGGCATCTAAGTTACCCATTTAGGGTATATTTGTCATTCCACATCATTATCAAGTCTCTTAGGGTATCGAGATACTTTCATGTCGAAGGTATACCTTATAAGCATTTTAGTAATTTATCTTAAAACCAACTCCTTTAGCATCATCGAGATACTTTCATGTCAAAGGTGCACTTTAGGGATAGGTTGGTCATTTCATGATGTTATTAAAGGGTTATCGAGGTACTTTCACATTAAAGGTATACCTTAAGAACATTTTAGTAATCCACCTTAAAATCAAGTCTTTTAGGGTCACTAGGATAGTTTTATGTCGATTGTGCACTTTAGGGGACATTTTGGTCTCTTCAACCAATTCTTAGTCTTGGGATGAGTTTTATCATCTTTAATAAAATCAACTTTTTTGAAAATCAAGGCAAGGTTTCTAAGTTAAAGTAGTACGAGGAATGTCTCCCAGCATATAGGAGGGATTCAATGAATTATTTTAATAATGAGATATCTTTTTCAAATGAGTGAACTTGAAATGTTTTAAATTTCATAAAATAAAACTTCATGTTTCTCCGATTTCATATGGTAGTGTACGAATGACATTTTGATTTAAAAAAATAAAAACTTAGTCTGCTCAAATAGAATAATAAATTTAGTTTAAGAAATTTCATTTTAAATACGAGAGTTATAATTAAACACTAGACACGAAAATCAAATAAAGATCAAGAATTAAATTAACAAGTATATAAGAGGTATCGATATTCATGCATCATAAGATGGATTAGTCCTTAGTCATGATTGTCAGTATTAACGTGGACATCAAAGTTGTTTGAGGGTTTTGTAACCCTTAAGATACAAATTCTGGTAGCTGACCAATCTCACCTAGCTAAATAGATTAATAATGCCTCCAAGACAAATGTTTATTTTGTAATGACTATTTAGGGTTAAGTTAAATGAATGATTCATTTCGACAACATCCCTAAACATAAAAAATAATATATATATATATATAGGAACGAGGGATTCACCCATCTTTTTAAGTCTAAAAAGCTGGGGTTCGCATTCTGGGCACATGCGACAATATGAAGAAATGAAGTGTTAAAATAATTAAAAGAAATTATGTTCAAACATGGCTTTAGTTTTGTAAAAACTATTATTTACAGTAGTCAATACACATGTTAAAGGTAAGTTAATAAAAGAGTTGTAACGTAATAAAATTCTAATTTATTATGTGAAATATTTTCATTCCTTTTCAAGCTTTCAAGCTGTTTTTGTTCATTCTTTTCTTGCTAACTAATTGCAAAGGAAGAGAAGAAAATGAGCAATAAGTCTAAATACTTTTCTACTAACATATCAAGCAAGGTTTCCAAGCCTTTGGTTATATTTCCTACTCCTCCATTTATTTACTTTCCTTTCGCATTTGTATCATTTTAGTGAGCCAAAATCCATGTGACCTTAACCATGTTCTATGAAGATTCATGCATTTTCTGCTTTGTTTGTGGTAGACATAGGATTTTTTATGCCATCTTAACTCTTTTTACCATGTTTTACTGTGTTTACATGCTTGGCTTGCTTTAAAATCATGTTTTAAATGTTGTTTGAAAATTCTAGCAAGTTTTCTTTGCTGGAACATGTTCATATCATCTTCAATGGCATGATTCTTGATGTCACTCATGAACTTAACATCTCCATGCACTTTCTTGCTCATTCCCTTGCGTTTTATTATCTTTTCCATATCAAATTGTCATCTTTGTTTGTTAAAATATGCATTTTCATATATGTCACATTTAATATATAACAAGTCTGTTAAGATGTTTGCTTGTTCGCCACAAAAAATATGATTTAAAAAAAAACCCAAATTAAGTCCATATTACCTCCAATAAATGGATATTAACATTGATTTAATGTTTACATTAACCGATCCTCTAATCTTAGGGAAAAATTAAGCTTTTCATATCTGGATTCGTGGTTAAATGAGATTAAATATTCTGGTTTTCAAAATAAAATAGCCTTTTTACTTGTTTTAAAGTATGTATGCCTTGATTTAGAGATTTAATACCCTTAGTAGTAACTTTGGTTAATAGCTTGTTCCATTGTTTCAAATTACTCTGGGATTGTGCAAATGAGCTTTTGAAGCCACTGTCATTAACCCTCTTTGTTGCAGACATTCGGATGTCCATAACTCAAGCCTAGTCCTAGAAAACCCAAAAACTGAAAAAGCTCCCTTGTTTTGATCTGGCAGCACTGTAATCACAAATTGAAAAATCATTTTCAAGCTAAAACATTTTTCTAGAAGTTATTGATATTTTTCCATTAAAAGCCATCAAATTACCTTTCTAGCGCTATCTCTTTTACCTTCATTCCAAATGATAGAGTTATAATTTTTTGAACCTTTTCTATCTGGAACCCTTGGAATCAGCAATTTACATTCTATTTGGGCCATTTTGGCTGACCCTATGATTCTTTTGGATTTTTAAAATATTTTTTCCAAAAATTTCATGAAATTCCCTTTTTGGAAAGGTATTATTTGCAATTAAACAATTCCAAATAAGGTTGGGGCAATTTTGTTACACTTTTTCCCCTGCATTTACTGCTAGTGCTGCAGCAAAGTCCAAACTCAAAAATTAATTTCACCTAGAAAGTGATTTTATGGGATCTTTCAGATATTTTTATGTTAATCATTGTTGGGTTACCTTTCCAATGGTACTTGCTTTACCTTTTGAAGCTTTTAGATGAACTCGGAACAAAATCAGGAAGAGTGATAGCACGATGCTATCCCCCTATTTTTTGACTTAAACATTACATTAATTTTCCAAACTACTTTTTCGAGATGTTTAAAGGTCTCAAAATGCATCTGATTAATTCCCCATGAAGTTTAGTATCAGAAAACAGGCCCCATAAGGCTCAAATCAAGGCTTAACAACTAAATTAAATTAATTATATTTTTATTTGAATTATCAATTTTAATTATAAAATACCTAGTTTCAAAAAACATTTCCTTCTTAAAAAATTCCTACAATTTTCATTTTCGAGGATACTCCAACCTTATGCTCTAAGGGGATACTCCAACTCCGCTTTTACAAATTTCATCCAAATTTTAAAAATCACTAAAATTTTCACCATTGGGATACTCTAACCCCATCTTCTGAAGGGATACTCCAATCTTATTTTTCACTTAAAAAAATCTAAATTTTCTCTCCTAGATTTCCTTAGGCCTTTTAATCAAAACATTCTTTTTCACACCTTTAAGGAACCACAAAGTCCCAACAAATCTTAGAATTGTGATTTTGATTATTCCTTAATAATTGAAGACAATTAAGAGATACATCTCAATCGTCCCTCCCTTTTTATGCTTTTGTACGTTTATTTGTATATAGTATTATTATATTCTTTTTACCTTAATAACACTTTTCCCTTTGTGGTGTCCATTCTACATTCATATTTTCAAATCATTTTTGAAAATTACAAGGTAATGATCCATGCCGGTATCTCTCTAATGCTTGACACTTGAATATCCTATTTTCAAAATTAAATTTGGAGATCATTTTCATAAAAAAATTCCTATGTTCCTTATGTTTTCAGGGCGTATATGTGATAACTTTTTTCCATAAAAATCCGAGTTTACAATTTTCATATGAAATTCATGCATTAAAAGGAGTTATATCAAAATAATGACAAGTTAAAACCAAAGAAACTGGAATGAATGTAAGACATGGCTAGCAGATATCGTTCATTGGCGATTGCTAATCCTTTTCCATGCATAACCAACTCCCAAACTCAACCAACGAACTGCTAGATCTCGTAGATATTGAAATCAATGTTTCAAGTTTCATAACTCAAAATATCATTTTCAATAGGCATTCGATCATGCCTAGCCCAAAATGATCGAGGCAACTTCAACTCTTACATCATTCCACGGTGGCCATTCAAGACTTGTTGGACGAGTGATTCGTCCGATGGTCGTTCCCCTCGCTATTATCTTATCATGCCTAATCCCAAATCTCTATCAATGGATAACTCGAAGGCAATACCTTTTAAGTCATACATGTCGCCACCCAAGCGATTATGATGTTATGCTGGAGGCACATCGCAACATTATAATTTATTGAATCCAATAATCTCTAAACAAAAAGAAAATATATCTTTGACTTTAAAGGATGAATATTTTTCACGTCATAAAATCAATTGTAAACTCAACATAACTTAGTTCAGTAACTATTGAATTACAAATAAGTTACTAAATAATCATTATAAATTTGACCATCAAATAATAATCTGCATAAACAACCATTTTGTAACGTTATTATTAATAAGGAAGCCCTTTAATAAATACGATATTATCATAATGATAAAATAAATTGTTTATCTAACACTCCAATAAAATCTATTTTAGCATATTCTGCAATTTAAGACGGAAGCATAAATAAAAGAAAATTTTAATTAATTATTTGTTCTT
>JBBYHK010020639.1:0-10737 GCA_038382065.1 Adansonia grandidieri | reverse complement strand
GAGAATGAGTTTATGATTCACAATCAAGAAAATAAATGAGATTATTTCATGAATCCGTGATTAACCAAAGTGACAATCGAACCTTGATTCTAAAAAATGGTGGGAAGAGAAGCTTTTCTTACGAAACCAAAGCATTAATGACATTTTTTCCAAATGAGGAGAATGAGTTTATGATTCATAGTCATGAAAAAAAATGACATTATTACGTAAATCCATGATTAACCAAAGTGACAATCAAACTTTGATTCTAAAAGATGGTGGGAAAAGAAGCTTTTCTTACGAAACCAAAGCATTAATGTTATTTATCCCAATGAGGAGAATAAGTTTATGATTCACAGTCATGAAAAAAAATGAGATTATTATGCGAATCCATGATTAACCAAAGTGAAAATCGAACTTTAATTCTAAAAAAGGTGGGAAGAAAAGCTTTTCTTATGAAACCAAAGCATCAATGTCATTTATCCCAATGAGGATAATGAGTTTATGATTCACAATCATGACAAGAAATGAGATTATTACTTGAATCCACGTATAACCAAATTGACAAATGAACTTTGATTCTAAAAAATGGTGGGAAAAGAAGCATTTCTTATGAAACCAAATCATCAATGTCATTTATCCCAATGAGGAGAATGAGTTTATGATTCACAATCATAAAAAAAATGAGATTACTACGTGAATCTGTGATTAACCAAAGTGACAATCGAACTTTGATTCTAAAAAATGGTGGGAAGAAAAGCTTTTCCTATGAAACCAAAGTATCAATGACATTTATCCCAATGAGGAGAATGAATTATGGTTCCTAATGATGAAAAGAAAAGAGATTATTATGTGAGTCCATGTTTACCCAAATTGACAAATGAACTTTGATTCTAAAAATTGGTCGATAGAGAAGTTTCTCGTGCAAAGCCAAAGCATTAATGTCGCTTATCCCAATGAGGGGACTAACTTTATGAGTCACAATAATGAAAAGAAAGGTGATTATTTCATAAATCCATGTTTATACAAATAGACCAACGAACTTTGATTCTAAAAAAAGGTGGGAAAAGAAGCTTTTCTTATGAAACCAAAGCATCAATGTCCTTTATCCCAATGAGGGGAATGAGTTTATGATTTCTAATCATGAAAAGAAAGGAGATTCTTACGTGAATGCATGTTTATCCAAATAGATAAACGAACCTTGATTCTAAAAAATGGTGGAAAGAGAAGCTTCCTTATGAAACCAAAATATCAATGTCATTTATCTCAACGAGGAGAATGAGTTTTTGATTCACAGTCAAGAAAATAAATGAGATTATTACGTGAATCCGTGATTAACCAAAGGGACAATCAAACTTTGATTCTAAAAAATGGTGGGAAGAGAAGTTTTCTTACAAAACCAAAGCATCAATTTCATTTTTCCAATAAGGAGAATGAGTTTATGATTCACAGTCATGAAAAGAAATGAGATTATTACGTGAATCCATGATTAACCAAAGTGACAATCGAACTTTGATTCTAAAAAATGGTGGAAAGAGAAGCTCTTCTTATGAAACCAAAGCATAAATGTTATTTATCTCAATGAGGAGAATGAGTTTATGATTCACAGTCATGAAAAGAAATGAGATTATTACGTGAATCTGTAATTAACCAAAGTAACAATCGAACTTTGATTCTAAAAAATGGTGGGAAGAGAAGCTTTTTTTATGAAACCAAAGTATCAATGTCATTTATCCCAATCAGGAGAATGAATTATGGTTCTTAATGATGAAAAGGAAGGAGATTATTATGTGAGTCCATGTTTATCCAAATTGACAAACGAAGTTTGATTCTAGAAATTAGTCGATAGAGAGGTTTTTCGTGAAAAGCCAAAGCATCAATGTCGTTTATCCTAATGGGGAGACTAACTTTATGATTCCCAATCATGAAAAGAAAGGAGATTATTACGCGAATCCATGTTTATCCAAATTGACAAACGAACTTTGATTCTGAAAAGTGGTGGGTAGAAAAGCATTTCGTACAAAGTCGAAGCATCAATATCGTTTATCGTAACGGGGGGAATGAGTTTATGATTCATAATCATGAAAAGAAAGGAGATTATTACGTGAATCCGGGTTTATCCAAATTGACAAGCGAACTTTGATTCTGAAAAGTGGTGGGTAGAAAGCATTTCATACAAAGCTAAAGCATCAGTATCATTTATTGCTATGGGGGGAATGAGTTTATGATTCACAATCATGAAAAGAAAGGAGATTATTACGTGAATCTGGGTTTATCCAAATTGACAAATGAACTTTGATTCTAAAAAATAGTGGTAAGAGAAACTTTTCCCATGAAACAAAAGCATTAATTCCAGTTATCCCAATGAGGAGAATGAGTTTATGATTTCCAACCATGAAAAGAAAGGAGATTATTACATGAATCCGGGTTTATCCAAATTGACAAACGAACTTTGATTCTAAAAAGTGGTGGGTAGAAAAGCATTTCATACAAAGCTGAAGCATCAATATCGTTTATCGCAATGGAGGGAATGAGTTTATGATTCATAATCATAAAAAGAAAGGAGATTATTACGTGAATCCGGGTTTATCCAAATTAACAAACAAACTTTGATTCTAAAAAATAGTAGGAAGAGAAGCTTTTCCCATGAAACAAAAGCATCAATGCCGGTTATCCCAATAAGGAGAATGAGTTTATGATTTACAATCATGAAAAGAAAATAGATTATTACGTGAATCCGTGATTAACCAAAGTGACAATCGAACTTTGATTCTAAAAAATGGTGGAAAGAGAAGCTTTTCTTATGAAACCAAAGTGCCAATGTCATTTATCCCAGTGAGGAGAATGAGTTTATGATTCATAATCATGAGAAGAAATTAGATTATTACCTGAATCCATGTTTATCCAAATTGACAAACGAACTTTGATTTGGAAAGGTGGTGGGTAGAAATGCCTTTCGTACAAAACTGAAGCATCAATATCGTTTATCCTAATGGGGGGAATGAGTCTATGATTCATAATCATGAAAAGAAAGAAGATTATTACGTGAACCCAGGTTTATCCAAACTGAGAAATGAAATTTGATTCTAAAAAATAGTGGGAAAAGAAGCCTTTCCTATGACAAAAAAGCATCAATGCCAGTTATCCCAACGAGGAAAATGAGTTTATGATTCAAAATCATGAAAAGAAAGGATATTATTTCGTAAATCCGTGTTTATCCAAATAGACCAAAGCACTTTGATTCTAAAAAATGGTTGAAGAAGAACCTTTTCTTACAAAACCAAAGCATCAATGTCATTTATCCTAATGAGGAGAATAAGTTTATGATTGCAAATCATGAAAAGAATGGAGAATATTACGCGAATCTGTGTTTATCCAAATTGACAAATGAACTTTGATTCTGAAAGATGGTGGGTAGAAAAAGTTTTCGTACAAAACCGAAGCATCAATATCATTTATCCCAATAAGGGGATCGAGTTTATGATTCACAATCATGAAAAGAAAGGCGATTATTACGGGAATCCATGATTAACCAAATTGATAAATGAACTTTGATTCTAAAAAATGGTAGGATGAGAAGCTTTTCTTTTGAAACCAAAGTATCAATGTCATTTATCCTAATGAGGAGAATGAGGTTATGATTCATAATCATGAGAAGAAAGGAGATTATTACGTGAATGCATGTTTATCTAAACAGACAAATGAACTTTGATTCTAAAAAATGGTGGGAAGAGAAGCTTTTCATACGAAACCAAAGCATCAATGTCATTTACCCAAACGAGGAGAATGAGTTTATGATTCACAGTCAAGAAAATAAATGAGATTATTACGTGAATCCATGATTAACCAAAGTGACAATCGAATTTTGATTCTAAAAAATGGTTGGAAGAGAAGTTTTCTTACGAAACCAAAGCATCAATGTCATTTTTCCCAACGAGGAGAATGAGTTTATGATTCTCAGTCATGAAAAGAAATGAGATTATTACGTGAATCCGTGATTAACCAGAGTGACAATCAAACTTTGATTCTAAAAAATGGTGGGAAGAGAAGCTTTTCTTATGAAACCAAAGCATCAATGTTATTTATCTCAATGAGGAGAATGAGTTTATGATTAACAGTCATGCAAAAACAAATGAGATTATTACATGAATCCGTGATTAACCAAAGTGACAATCAAACTTTGATTGTAGAAAAGGTGTGAGGAGAAGCTTTTCTTACGAAACCAAAGCATCACTGTCATTTATCCCAATGAGGATAATGAGTTTATGATTCACAGTCATGAAAAGAAATGAGATTATTACCTGAATCCATGTATAACCAAATTGACAAATGAACTTTGATTCTAAAAAATGGTGGGAAGAGAAGCATTTCTTACAAAACCAAAGCGTCAATGTCATTTATCCCAATAAGGAGAACGAGTTTATGATTCACAATCATGAAAAGAAATAAGATTATTACGTGAATCTGTGATTAACCAAAGTGACAATCAAACTTTGATTCTAAAATATGGTGGGAGAAGAAGCTTTTCTTATGAAACCAAAGTATCAATGTCATTTATCCGAATAAGGAGAATGAGTTATGGTTCCCAATGATGAAAAGAAAGGAGATTATTATGTGAGTCCATGTTTATCCAAATTGACGAATTAACTTTGATTCTAAAAATTGGTCGATAAAGAAGTTTTTTGTGAAAAGCCAAAGCATCAATGTCGTCTATCCCAATGAGGAGACTAACTTTATGATTCCCAATCATGAAAAGAAAGGAGATTATTATGCGAATCCGTGTTTATCCAAATTGACAAACGAACTTTGATTCTGAAAAGTGGTGGGTAGAAAAGCATTTCTTACAAAGCCAAAGCATCAATATCATTTATCGCAATAGGGGGAACGAGTTTATGATTCACAATCATTAAAAGGAAAAGAGATTATTACGTGAATCCAGGTTTATCCAAATTGACAAGCGAACTTTGATTCTAAAAAGTGGTGGGTAAAAAAGCATTTCGTACAAAGCCAAAGCATTAATATCATTGATCGTAATGGGGGGAATGAGTTTATGATTCACAATCACTAAAAGAAAGGAGATTATTACGTGAATCCAGGTTTACCCAAATTGACAAATGAACTTTGATTCTCAAAAATAGTGGGAAGAGAAACTTTTCCCATGAAACAAAAGCATCAATGCCAGTTATCCGAATGAGGAGAATGAGTTTATGATTTCCAATCATGAAAAGAAAGGAGATTATTACGTGAATGCATGTTTATCCAAATAGACAAACGAACTTTGATTCTAAAAAATGGTGGGAAGAGAAACTTTTCTTACGAAACCAAAGCATCAATGTCATTTATCCCAATGAGGAGAATGAGTTTATGATTTCCAATCATGAAAAGAAAGGAGATTATTATGTGAATGCATGTTTATCCAAATAGACAAATGAACTTTGATTCTAAAAAATGGTGGGAAGAGAAGTTTTTTTTACGAAACCAAAGGATCAATGTCATTTATCCTAATGAGGAGAATGAATTATGGTTCCCAATGATGAAAAGAAAGGAGATACTTATGTGAGTCCATGTTTATCCAAATTGACAAATGAGCTTTGATTCTAAAAATTGGTCGATAAAGAAGTTTTTTGTGAAAAGCCAAAGCATCAATGTCGTTTATCCCAATGAGGAGACTGACTTTATGATTCCCAATCATGAAAAGAAAAGAGATTATTATGCGAATCCGTATTTATCCAAATTGACAAACAAACTTTAATTCTGAAAAGTGGTGGGTAGAAAAGCATTTCACACAAAGCTGAAGCATCAATATCATTTATCACAATGTGGGGAATGAGTTTATGATTCACAATCATGAAAAGAAAGGAGATTATTATGTGAATCCGGATTTATCCAATTTGACAAGCGAACTTTGATTCTGAAAAAGGGTGGGTAGAAAAGCATTTCGTATAAAAAAAAGGAGATTATTACGTGAATCCGGGTTTATCCAAACTGATAAATGAACTTTGATTCTAAAAAATAGTGGCAGGAGAAACTTTTCCCATGAAACAAAAGCATCAATACCAGTTATCCCAATGAGGAGAATGAGTTTATGATTTTCAATCATGGAAAGAAAGGAGATTATTACGTGAATGCATGTTTATCCAAATAGACAAATGAACTTTGATTCTAAAAAATGATGGGAAGAGAAGCTTTTCTTACGAAGCCAAAGGATCAATGCCATTTATCCCAATGAGGAGAATGAATTATAGTTCCCAATGATGAAAAAAAAGGAGATACTTATGTGAGTCCTTGTTTATCCAAATTGGCAAATGAGCTTTGATTCTAATTGGTCGATAGAGAAGTTTTTTACGAAAAGCCAAAGCATCAATGCCGTTTATCCCAACGAGGAGACTAACTTTATGATTCCCAATCATGAAAAAAAGGAGATTATTACGCGAATCCGTGTTTATCCAAATTGACAAACAAACTTTGATTCTGAAATTGGTGGGTAGAAAAGCATTTCATGCAAAGCTGAAGCATCAATATCATTTATCGCAATGTGGGGAATGAGTTTATGATTCACAATCATGAAAAGAAAGGAGATTATTCTGTGAATCTGGGTTTATCCAAATTGACAAGGGAACTTTGATTCTGGAAAGGGGTGGGTAGAAAAGCATTTCGTAGAAAGCCAAAGCATCAATATCGTTTATCGCAATGGGGAGAATGAGTTTATGATTCACAATCATGAAAAGAAAGGAGATTATTACGTGAATCCGGGTTTATCCAAATTGATAAATGAACTTTGATTATAAAAAATAGTGGCAGGAGAAACTTTTCCCATGAAATAAAAGCATCAATGCCAGTTATCCCAATGAGGAGAATGAGTTTATGATTTCCAGTCATGAAAAGAAAGGAGATTATTACATGAATGCATGTTTATCCAAATAGACAAATGAACTTTGATTCTAAAAAATGGTGGGAAGAGAAGCTTTTTTTACAAAACCAAAGCATTATTGTCATTTATCGCAACGGGGAGAATGAGTTTATGATTCATAGTCAAGAAAATAAATGAGATTACTACGTGAATCCATGATTAACCAAAGTGACAATCGAACTTTGATTCTAAAAAATGGTCGGAAGAGAAGTTTTCTTATGAAACCAAAGCATCAATGTCATTTTTCCCAATAGGGAGAATGAGTTTATGATTCACAGTCATGAGAAAAAATGAGATTATTACGTGAATCCGTGATTAACCAAAGTGCAATCGAACTTTGATTCTAAAAAATGCTGGGAAGAGAAGCTTTTCATATGAAACCAAAGCATCAATGTTATTTATCTCAATGAGGAGAATGAGTTTATGATTCACAGTCATGAAAAGAAATGAGATTATTACGTGAATCCGTGATTAACCAAAGTGACAATTGAACTGTGATTATAAAAAAGGCAGCAAGAGAAGCTTTTCTTACGAAACCAAAGTATCAATGTCATTTATCCCAATGTGGATAATGGGTTTATGATTCACAATCATGAAAAGAAATGAGATTATTACCTGAATCCACGTATAACCAAATTGACAAACAAACTTCGATTCTAAAAAATGGTGGGAAGAAAAGCATTTCTTACGAAACCAAAGCATCAATGTCATTTATCCCAACGAGGAGAATGAGTTTATGATTCACAGTCATGAAAAGAAATGAGATTATTACATAAATCTGTGATTAACCAAAGTGAAAATCGAACTTTGATTCTAAGAAATGGTGGGAAGAGAAGCTTTTCTTATGAAACCAAAGTATCAATATCATTTACCCCAATGAGGATAATGAGTTATGGTTCCCATTGATGAAAAAAAAGGAGATTATTATGTGAGTCCATGTTTATCCAAATTGACAAACGAACTTTGATTCTAAAAATTGGTCGATAGAGAAGTTTTTTGTGAAAAGCCAAAGCATCAATGTCGTTTATCCCAATGAGGACACTGACATTATGATTCCCAATCATGAAAAGAAAGGAGATTATTATGCAAATCCATGTTTATCCAAATTGACAAACGAACTTTGATTCTGAAAGTGGTGGGTAGAAAAGTATTTCGTACAAAGCCGAAGCATCAATATTATTTATCGCAATGAGGGGAATGAGTTTATGATTCACAATCATGAAAGGAAAGGAGATTATTACGTGAATCCGGGTTTATCCAAATTGACAAGCAAACTTTGATTCTGAAAAGTGGTGGGTAGAAAAGCATTTCATACAAAGCCGAAGCATCAATATCCTTTATCACAATGGGGGGAATGTGTTTATGATTCACAATCATGAAAAGAAAGAGATTATTACATGAATCCGGGTTTATCCAAATTGACAAATGAACTTTGATTCTAAAAAATAGTGGGAGAGAAACTTTTCCCATTAAACAAAAGCATCAATGTCATTATCCCAATGAGGAAAATGAGTTTATGATTTCCAATCATGAAACGAAAGGAGATTATTAAGTGAATCCAGGTTTATCCAATTGACAAATGAACTTTGATTCTGAAAAGTGGTGGGTAGAAAAGCATTTCGTACAAAGCTGAAGCATCAATATCGTTTATCGCAATAGGGGGAATGAGTTTGTGATTCACAATCATGAAAAGAAAGGAGATTATTATGTGAATCTGAGTTTATCCAAATTGACAAGCGAAGTTTGATTCTAAAAAGTGGTGGGTAGAAAAGCATTTCGTACAAAGCCGAAGCATCAATATCGTTTATCGCAATGGGGGGAATGAGTTTATGATTCACAATCATGAAAAGAAAGAGATTATTACGTGAATCCGGGTTTATCCAAATTGACAAATGAACTTTGATTCTAACAAATAGTGGGAAGAGAAACTTTTCCCATCAAACAAAAGCATCAATGCCAGTTATCGCAATGAGGAGAATAAGTTTGTGATTTCCAATCATGAAAAGAAAGGAGATTATTACGTGAATCCGGGTTTATCCAAATTGACAAATGATCTTTGATTCTGAAAAGTGGTGGGTAGAAAAGCATTTAGTACAAAGCCGAAGTATCAATATCATTTATCGCAATGGGGGGAATGAGTTTATGATTCACAATCATGAAAAGAAAGAAGATTATTACATGAATCCAGGTTTATCCAAATTGACAAATGAACTTTGATTCTAAAAAATAGTGGGAAGAGAAACTTTTCCCATGAAACAAATGCATTAATGCCAGTTATCCTAATGAGGAGAATGAGTTTATGATTCACAATCATGAAAGGAAAGGAGATTATTACATAAATCCATGATTATCCAAAGTGACAATCGATCATTGATTCTAAAAATTAGTGGGAAGAGAAGCTTTTCTTACGAAACCAAAGCATCAATGTCATCTATCCTAATGAGGAGAAGGAGTTTATGATTCACAATCATGAAAAGAAATGGGATTATTACCCGAATCCATGTTTATCCAAATTGATAAACAAACTTTGATTCTAAAAACTGGTGGGTAGAAAAGCTTTTCGTACAAAACCAAAGCATCAATATCATTTATCCTAATAGGGGGATTGAGTTTATGATTCACAATCATGAAAAGAAAGGAGATTATTATGTGAATCCAGGTTTATCCAAATTGACAAATGAACTTTGATTCTAAAAAATAGCGGGAAAAGAAACTTTTCCCATGAAACAAAAGCATCAATGCCAGTTATCCCAATGAGGGAATGGGTTTATGATTCACAATAATGAAAAGAAATGAGATTATTACGTGAATCCATGATTAACCAAGGTGATAATCGAGCCTTGATTCTAAAAAATGGTGGAAAGAGAAGCTTTTCTTATGAAACCAAAGCGTCAATGTCATTTATCCCAATGAGAAGAATGAGTTTATGATTCACAATCATGAGAAGAAATGAGATTATTACCTGAATCCATGTTTATCCAAATTGACAAACGAACTTTGATTCTAAAAGGGGGTGGCTAGAAAAGCCTTTCGTACAAAACCGAAGCATCAATATTGTTTATCCCAATAGGGGAAATGAGTCTATGATTCACAATCATGAAAAGAAAAGAGATTATTACGTGAACTGGGGTTTATCCAGACTAAGAAACGAAATTTAATTCTAAAAAATAGTGGGAAAAGAAGCTTTTCTTATGAAACAAAAGCATCAATGCCAGTTATCCCAATGAGGAGAATGAGTTTATGATTCACGATCATGAAAAGAAAGGAGATTATTTCAAGAATCCATGATTAACCTAGTAGACCAATGAACTTCGATTCTAAAAACTGGTGGGAAGAGAATCCTTTCTTACAAAACCAATGCATCAATGTCATTTATCCCGATGAGAAGAATGAGTTTATGATTCCAAATCACGAAAAGAATGGAGATAATTACGCGAATCCATGTTATACTAATTGACAATCAAACTTTGATTCTGAAAAATGGTGGGCAGAAAAGCTTTTTGTACAAAACCGAAGCATCAATAACATTTATCCCAATGGGAGGAATGAGTTTATGATTCACAATCATGAAAAGAAAGGAGATTATTACGGGAATCCATGATTAACCAAATTGACAAACGAACATTGATTCTAAAAAATTGTGGGATAAGAAGCTTTTCTTATGAAAT
Source organism: Adansonia grandidieri (assembly GCA_038382065.1). Lineage (NCBI taxonomy): Eukaryota > Viridiplantae > Streptophyta > Magnoliopsida > Malvales > Malvaceae > Adansonia > Adansonia grandidieri. Next base: position 180 of record JBBYHK010020639.1, on the reverse strand, counting down.
CAAAGTATCAATGTCATTTATCCCAATGAAGAGAATAAGGTTACGATTCACAATCATAAGAAGAAAGAGGATTATTATGTGAATCCATGTTTATCCAAACGGCAAATGAATTTTGATTCTAAAAAATGGTGGGAAGAGAAGCTTTTCTTACGAAACCAAAGCACCAATGTCACTTATCCC
>JBBYHK010020629.1:0-10737 GCA_038382065.1 Adansonia grandidieri | reverse complement strand
TAAATAATTAATTAATTTTATAGAAATAAAGATACATGTTATCAAAGATTCAAAAAGTCGAATGTTATACGATCGAGACAAGGTCAAACTTTTAACCTTAAGACATTTATTGCCTACCACCAACGTGCTTGATAAAATTTGCAAAATGTCTCCCAAGTTTCCTCAATCTCGTTGTGATTGCTAGCACTTACAAGTGTAACACTATGAACAAAAGAGAAATTCTCTCTCGGATAAATATAGGAATAGAGAGGAGTAGAGGAAAGCAAAGATGATTTTTTGTCATGTTTTTCCTTCTCTAGTTTTACACCTACTCATATGTATTAAAATGTAATCTGATCAGATTTAAAAGGATAAAATCTTTTTCAATTTTAAAATTTAAAATTTAAATTTAGATTCTTAAAATCGAAATAATATCAGAATTTAAATTTAAAATTTAAATTTCAGATGACAATTTTAAAATTCTAATTGGATAGCTAATTTTGAAATCCAAACAAAATATCTTGTCCAAACTCAATTATTTTTCTCTTCGAATGCGCATTATAAGAACAATTTTTTATTCACCTAGGATATCAATTGTGCATCATATTTTTGCATCGTATATCTATGTATGACAAACTACTTATTGGTATATATATTTTGTATTTATAAACAAATTTTTTGGACATTGATATCCAACAATCCCCCACATGAATGGAAATTATTCAAACAAGATGACAAACTAACTTGGAATATGAGAGAGAATAACTTGAAGAGTTATTGCATCAGGATAGGTAGCTTTTGACCTTGAAACTTCTATAGCAATAACTATCGGATTTACTCAGCTAACTAGTGAACTTGTTGTCTTGAACTATGCAACTTTTTGTATAAACCAAGACAATAGGTGCCACACAATCCCTCTTCTAACAAGTTCTCATGGTTGTGTTCATTTTGGCTTAAACACATCTCAGTTTTTTAGAATGCTTTAGAGAGTTCAGCATTATCAAATCTCACAGAAATGGCCACGTTTCAAGTTCACATAGGTGATCTCTTATCAAAAGTATCCTGCAATACCCAACTTGATTTTATCAAGCTATGACCATTAAAAGCATAGTTTATCCTAACTTTTTGCAAACAGCATTAGTTCTATGTAAGAAGGGTAAGAAGTTCAAATTTTTTAGTGCTTATACAAAGTTGCCATTACTCGGTTGTCCCTTTGAACCTAGATCATGGGATCTTTATGGGTTCTCATTATGTTATTTTTAATTATAGGCTTGAGTCGCATTCCCCTCGATGATTTATCGACTTTGCTCTCTTGTTAAGCCTTTCATAAATAGATCTACAATATTATCCTTCGATTTCACATAATCAATAGAAATAATTCCATTTGAGAGCAATTGTCTCATGGTATTGTGTCTTTGATGAATATGTCGAGACTTATCATTATACAACCCTAACAATTATAGATTGGCTATCGCAATATATACATATTGCTGAACAGGTTTTAGCCAACTTGGAATATCTTCAAAAAAATTTCAAAGCCACTCTACTTCTTTTCCAACTTTATCTAAAGCAATAAACTTAAATTCAATCGTGGATCTGGCTACTCATGTTTGTTTAGAAGATTTCTAAGACATTGCAGCTTCACCGATAGTAAAAACAAATCCACTAGTGGATTTTATGTCTTTAGTATCGATATCCAATTTGCATTGCTTTATCCTTCCAGTACAATCAGATATTTCATCCAGTATAGTTCATAATTTGAGGTATATCTCAGATATCTGAGTACTCTCACGATCACTTTCTCGTGATCCTTTCCCAGATTACTCATAAGTCTACTCAATTTGCTTTTTGGGTAAGCAATGTCCGGTCTTGTGTAGTTTATTGGATACATTAAGCTACCATTATACGCGAATATTCAACTTAAAATATTGCATCACCAATACTCTTCCTTAGATGTAAATTTAGATCTATGGGTGTTTTGGCTACATTGGTATAGTTCTTATTAAACCTTTCAAGGATCTTATTTATATAATGATCATGAGTCAATACCAAGTCATCTTGTGATTTAGAAACTTTAATTCCTAAAATCACATCGCTACACTCATATCTTTCAAATTGAAGTTACTGGTTAACCATGATTTGGTAACCCTAATGATCTTATCATTACTGCCTAAAATCAATATATCATCTATATATAAACAAACAATGACGTACCCCTTATTCATATACGTTATGTATACACATTTATCGCATTCATTAATGTGAAACCCATTTGACAACATTGTTTTGTCAAACTTCTAATGCCATTGTTTTAATGCTTGCTTTAAACCACATAATGATTTAAGAAGCCTACGCACCTTTCTTTCCTTACCCAGAACTACAAGCCTTTCAAATTGTTCCATGTAGATTTCTTCATCTCATTCACCATCCAAGAAAGCAATCTCAACATCAATTTGGTGTATTTCAAGTTCGTTAAGGGCCACTATAGCTATTAATATTCAACTAAATGTTATTCTCGTAACTAGTGCGTATGTATTGAATTAATTGAGCTCTTATTTTTGCTTTTACTCTTTAATAATAAGTCGGGCTTTATATTTGTCTATAGATCCATCTTTCTTCATCTTCCTCTTATATACCCATTTGGATACTAATGATTTATGCCCGTGTAGAAGATTCGCTAATTCCTATGTATGATTTTGCATGATAGATTCTATTTCATATTAATGGTTTCTTTCCAGTATGGTGCTTCTGGAGATGACATTGCCTTTTTAAATGTTTAAGGTTCATTTTCTAAGAAATATGTTTAAAAATTCAAACCATAACTAGTCTAAACTTTAATCTGTTTACTCCTTTGAGAATTTATTTGTTCCTTCTCATCCATATGTGGATCACTCATTGAGTCATCATGACTCTTTTTGTAGTCTTATTTTGTTATGTTTCCTTGTATGGAAACACATACCCAAATATGAGGCATTCCTTGATTCCTTATCATATTAACATGAATATCAGGAATGTTCGACTTATACACCAAAAAGTGATAAGTCGCACTATTGTTTGCATATCCAATGAATAGTATTCTACAGTCTTAGGCCCGATCTTGACCTTTTTAGGCAGAAGAATGGCCACCCAGGACACCATTCCACTTTCATGTATTTGTAGGAAAGTTTTTGACCCTTCCATAACTCATACAATGTCTTGTCCAAATTCTTGTATGGTATTTTATTTAATATATAGTTGGCTATTAAAATAGCCTCCCTCCATAAGTTCTAAGGTAACCATACGCTTATTTCATCATGTCTTTCAACGTACGATTCTTACGGTCTGCAATACTTTTTTGTTAAGCTAAGTAAAGAATGGTGGTTTGATGGATTATTCCATTTTTTTATCAAAATTCATTAAACAATAAATTGTATTCACCAACTTGATCACTTCTTATTTCCTTAACTTTCTTAGTTGATTTGTAACCTTATTTTTAAAGAGTTTAATGGCTTTTAAGGCCTCATCTTTGCTTTTTAAAAAATAGATATAACAAGATCTCATGCAAACATCTATAAAAGTAATAAAATACTTCTTACCACCCCTAGTTTGCACAAATTTTAAGTAAAAAAATCAGTGTGAATTAAATCTATAAGTTCCTTTGTCTTTCTACAGAATAGAAAATAGCCTTAGCATATTCGAATTCCACACATGTTTCACATTTATAATTTTTATCAATCTAAATTTTCAAAAGTAAATCTAAATTGATAATCCTTTGCAAAGTCTTATAGTTCACATGACTTGATCTACCATGCCATAGATTAGAAAATTCAAGCAAATAAATAAAAAAAAGACTTGCTTGATTAATATTCTTGTTCTTTACAATTGTCATTGTGTTGAACTTAAAAAGCCCATTACGTAGGTAACCTATCCCCTGTAAACATCTTACATTTTGAAAATACAAATTTGCCTGACTCAAGAATCAATTTAAATCTATTCTTGCTTAACAGTGAGTTGGATACTAAATTCTTGCATATTTCAAGGGCATGGACAACATTGTTCAAAGTCAGCTCTTTTCTAGATTTCATTTTGAGCACCACCTTCCCATGGCCTAGAACTTGCAGGATAAAAAGTTTCCCATAAACAATTGCTCTTTAGGAGTAGCTTTCTTGTACTTGATGAAACTTTTCCTATCAGAATGGACATGACAAATAGCACTGGTATCAACCTACCAAGTCTTCAAGTTCTCTCCCAGGTTTACCTTTGACATTATAGTGGCCAGTTTAATCTCATTATCCTCAACCATGTTAGCTTGAGTTTTTCTTTTGTAATTTTTGTTCTGATTTTGATGTCAGTCTTTTGCATGGTGTCCAATCTTGTTGTAGACAAAACAATTTCCTGTGAACTTCTTGGCACCTACTCCATTGTTGCCTTAGGAGGAAGTCAACCCAATAATCTTATTTTTGTTAGTTTAGGCAAACATTCCATGATATTTATCTTGGCTTTAAAAGACTGAGCCCTGACTTGGTTCTTAGAACCTCGGTTGTTGTCCTCTATCCTCAGTTGCACAATTAAGTCTTCCAACTTCATCTCCTTGCTCTTGTGTTTGAGGTGGATCTTGAAGTCTTTCCATGAGGGAGGTAATTTCTTAATTAATGAAGCCACTTTAAATGACTCGTTTAGTATCATTCCTTCGGCATTGATCTCATAAAAGATCTACTGAAACTTTTGGACCTAACTGATCACAGTCTTGGAGTCCACCATCTTAAAATCCAAAAATTTATTGACTACAAATTTCTTTGTGCTAGCATCCTTGGTTCTGTATTTCCTATATAAAGACTCCCACAGCTCTTTTGTTGTCTTCATTGGACTGTATATGCTATACAACTAGTCATCCAACCTTTAAGGATATAGTATAAAAAGTCTAAATGCTTCCATGCTTCAATTGAAGTTACAATTGTAGCATTTATTTCTCCCTTCTGAAGAACTAGGGACTCTTTTTTTCATGAACCTAGCCAAATGTAAGGTTGTTAGGTAAAACAGCATCTTTTGTTGCTACCTTTTCAAGTCTACTCCTTTGAACTTTTCAGGTTTTTCTCCATGCGTTGCATGTGAGGGTAGCGATGCAACAGATGCACTTGCATTCTACGAGGGTAGCTACGCTACAAGCGCACTTGTGTTATTGGTATTCGATTCAGTCATCTGTTATTGAATAATATGATTAACTCAGTTTTGTTTATCAATAGTTAAAAACAAGATTAAACAACCATAGATGTCGAATTTGCGTGAAAATGTGTAAAAAATGAACAATATTAAAATATCAATTAAGAGAAAACAATTTAATCAAAACATATATACGACATGATATAGCTATTTTGCAACTATATTATACAGAATATGCATTAGAAGTAAATATGTAGATCGTGTATATATAAATCCTGGAAAAACTTATACGAGAATCAAAGAGTACTTAAGAGAATATGTTGCCAGTATATAATACAATAGACATGCTCATTAATGACTCACGTTATCATGTGAAAATATAGGCAGGCTGGTGATTGACATATAAAACATATGATATATATAAGCCAATATCCAAGCACCAAGCTATCAAATCGACATTAATCAAATATTAATATCAAATCAAAATGGCATAGTCAGTTTTTGATCCAGTCAATTCTATGTAAGGTGCGAAAAACTAGTAATCACGTGTAGTTCTTTTTAAACAAACACAAATCAATATAATCAAAATTGCAAGATGTGATAACAGAATCCCGAAACCAGAATCGAACAGACAATGTGTAGAGAAATTCACGAACAGATCATATATAATAGTATATTAGATTATAACAGTACCGAGAAAACAATAAATTTGCAATAATCAAAAAAAGAAAAAGTAGCCCGTAAAAAAATACGATGATAAATATCTTAAGATTGTTATTTCTAAATTATTATAAAATGAGCAAACAGTTAAATCGATATTGGTATAGATATAGATAATTAAATAAATAATAAATTTTATAGAAATAAAGATATGTGTTAGTGAAGATCCAAAAAGTAAAATGTTATGTGACAAAGTCAAGGTTGAATCTTAAACTTTAATGCATTTATTGCTTGCCACCACTGTGCTCAACAAAATTTGTAATATGTCTCCCAAATCTCTTCGATCTCGTTGTGATTGCTAATACTTACAAGCACAACACTACGAATCAAAGGCGTTGAAATTTTCTCTCGGATGAACATAAGAATAGAAAGGAGTAAAGGAAAGCAAAGATGATTTTTTAGTGTGTTTTTCCTTCGCTAGTTTTATACTTATTTACAGGTGTAAAAATATAATATGATCAAATTTAAAAGGATAAAACCTTTTCAAATTTTAAAATTTAAAATTTCTAATTCTAAATTTAGATTCTAAAAATTTGGATACTATAAGAATTTAAATTTCAGATGACAATTTTAAAATTCAAATTGGATAACTGATTTTAAAATCCAATCAAAATATCTTATCCATATTAGATTCTCCTTCTTTTTAAGTGGGCATTATAAGAATAATTTCTCAATCACCCTGAATATCAATCATGCATCATATTATGCATCATGTATCTATGTATGATAACTTATGTATTAATATATGTATTTCATATTTATACACAAATTTTTAACCATTGATATGCAACGTGACGTCCAGAGTTTGTCATAATTGAGTCTGACAAGAGTACCATTAATTAATTACTGCAGGCTTAGGACATACATAATCCATTGAGTTAGAAAGTGAATTATTTGAGTAACAATCAAATCAAATTAAAATTAGATCTGTTTAGAGGTTGGATAATTCATCTGGTTCAGTTTTATTTGGCTGAGTCTGGATATTGTTTTTCGTTATCCAGGTCGACTGGACTCGGACCACTATTCATTTATTAAAATAATATTGTTATTTAAATGTAATTATAAAAATATATCAATATTAATATAAAAATATTTTTTAAAAGTATTTAATAAATTTTAAACAGTTGTTTAGGCAAAACTAAGCTAAATTTGATCTTAGAATTAAATTTTTAAAATTTTCCTTGAGCCATAGTCCAGCCCATGAGCAAGTTTTGCTCAATCTTTATAATATATACAATAAACAGCTATAAATAATGTTTGATAAATTAATAATTTTAATTAATTAACATAATTTTGCAGTCTCAATTCAGGTCGATGTATTAGAATAATAATCTTGCTAAGTCCATAAATAATAAATATTTTTATAATTCTTTATAGCCAATCAAATATATACATTAATAACTTTTTAAAAATGAAAAACTTAAAAATTCATATAATAGTGTAAGAAAATTAATATTTGACAATTTTAACATTCTTTTTTCAAATACTTTTTCTTTGTACCTAAATAAAAATGAAACTCATGCTTAATTTTTTGCAATGTACAACTAAATTCAATTTTTTTTTATGTTGTAACAAGTAGTTTTCTATATAAATATTAATTATTGACTCCATCTAATGTTTTTTATTTATAATTTATCCGTGTATCTTAGTAAAAGAAAATAATACTATTCATGCATAAGGTTTGACTATCGGTTAAGTTTCAAATTGAGAAAATTGTCTTTAGCTGTACATTTATGGGATTCACATCTCCCAAGTTTTAGAATGAAAACAAACTTCTATTATAAATTACACAAAATGGTTCGTATACCTATGTAGTGGGATTCGAATATCAGGTTTTGGAATTTGTTCTGTTAAAATTATGAAGAGAGATCACAATCCCCAAGTCAAGGATTCGAGTTCAAATTTTGACAAGTTCATTTATAATGACAAGTTTTATTTCAACTTTATTCAAACTTTGTTAAGGGTTTCTCTTTCACTTGTGAAAGGTTGCTAATAACACCTATAGAGTACCAAAAGGTAGAAACTCAATGAAAGGATATGTTTAGTGGTTTGATTTCACTAGTGTAAAGTGATTTCAAATGTGTGCTTCATTGTATCTTATGGTAATTTGACAAACCCCTCTTGCATACCATATACAATGGGGACGAATTATGCCTAAATTATCATTTGCAATACGCCTTAAAGCCGAATTCTCTTATATTGAACTTTTCAATTTTATACCCACCGAATTCTCTCAAAAATTTTTCTCCAATAGGACTTAAGTATGGTATCAACCTCATATATACTTGCCCAAGCATCGCTCGGCTTGGCTCGAAATATGGCTATCAAATTTAGCCTAAGCTCGCTCGTATTTTTTAATTTAATCTTCATCAATTTATGTTGTCTTTTATTAAATTTTAAAATTTAAAATTATAATATTTTTTAATATTTACACTGTAATTTTATATAAATTATATAATATGTATAAAATACAAAAATAATATATATTATATAATTAAAAATTAGGCAAGGACGAGCAAGAACCTTGAATGTTGGAACCGAAGCCTAACCAAAATTTAAAATTAGCTTCATTTTTATTAGAAGTCTCTTTTTTATTTAATATTTTTGCCTAAATCTTCTTAAGTTCAACTTAGTAACTCAACTCATAAGCATATCTAATATAATATTTTGTCAACTATTTATTAGTGTTTTTTCATATATTTTTTAAAAACTAAAATTTTATCCGAGTTTGTAACTTCTTATATTAAATTCATAAATTTATTGTTTTATAACAGGCATAAAGAGATTGATGCAAGAGCATCAACAAATAACAATTTTATTTCTGTTGTATACATTTTCAATTTTACTCTTTTTTTAAAATAACATAAGCAACAATATAAATATTACACATCAAATTATAAAAAAATAAAAATTATATTAAAATATCTACATAATAAAAGAAAAAAATTAATAATAAGAAAATTTTGCTACATTTTACAATGTTAATTACATGAAGTAGATAAGTCTACAATTTTGAAATAATTATTTTAGTAATATTAGTTGTAATTTGATGAAAGTAACCTTTCATATTCAAACTTTTTTTTGGCTTTCTTCTCCTTCTTTTTCCATCGAGTACAGATTTTGAAAAAGATGAAATATTTTAAATAAAAGTGAGGTTGTTTAGTACTAATTTTTTAAAAAATGGATATTTTAAGGAAAAATGAGAGTGTTTAGTACCTTTTCCTTCTTTTTAATATAATTAAAATGTTATCCGGAGAGTGTTCTTATCGGAGAATTAGAAAAAGTCAAACAGAGTATTAAATTTTATTAAAAAGGGTACTAGAAAATAATTTTTTGAAAGAAAGGAAGGAGGAAGATGAAAATTATTAGGAAGGAAATAATAAAGTCTATATTACCCTTAACAAAAAGTTCTCAGCCAACTCAAATCCTTCTCTCCCCCCTCAGACATTATGAACATGTCACGGGCCGCACTAATCAGCCCAGGTCTAAAGATATAAGTTACATGAAATAACTTAGCCCACTAAAATAAGCGTAATCTTTGGAGAGTTCTAGAAAGCGCAGTTTCTAGAAGGTTAGAGATATAGTTCGAAACAACAACTCCAACTTATTTAAAATTAGATAGAGATAAAGTTATTAAAGTTTAAATTCATCTGAGATTCTAGATTTTATAGATAAGTGTAAATCCTAGCTGTCTATTAGATTTAATCTGAGCTATTGATGTATGGGGAATTCAACTATAAATAGAGGCCTCACCAGCCTCATTTGTATCATCAAACACTTGAAAAATACATTTGAGCATTTCTCTCTATTCTCTTTATGTTCTTCTTTTCTGCTTTTATCTTTTAAACTTTTAGCTTCAGTGCCTTTGGGGAATTTAGATTCTCCTTTTAAGTGTTTATAGGCTGACTTAGGCATATAAGGAAGCAAATCCTAAGCCTAAGGTCGCGTAGTTTGCTAGGCTAAAGTTCGAGCCCGTGACAAACAGACCCTTTAACAAAGAATCGGCCCTTTAGGCTAAAAATTAAATTTAATAATTTGTATATTCATATAATTTATTGTGTTATAATTATATTTAAAATATTTTATATTTATATAAATCTTGATATAGTAATAATTCTTTTATATACATTTTGAAACATACATTCATGTCATGTCATGCCATGTTTTTTGTTTTATGCATTTTATACTCCTGTAATTATGTTTAAAATTTTTAGAATTACTAAAAAAACATAAATTTAATATAGAACTGACCCCTCCAAAAAATAAACCGATTCCTTATTCCAAAAATATTATTTTTACTATGTGCACATATTATTTTAACTATATATACATATTGTATTATTGGAAGGAACCCAGCCCTTCATGAAAGGAACCGAGTCCTTAGACCAAAAGTATCATTTCTATATATGTATATAGGTATGCTATATGTACACTATAAGGAAGAGGCTTATTCTCGATGGAACTTTCTATAAAAAATACATGAATTTCTGTAGGAAAAAGTTTTTCTAATGGAATTTCTAGTTGGAAAAAATTCATCGCTGTAAATGAAGTCACTGATAATTTTTCCATCACCAATATCTTTTTCATTAAAAATAATGTTTTTCGATGGAATAATTCTAACTAATAATTTTGTCAGAAATAATATTCTCTAATGGATTTTTCTGTCACTAAAAAAGATTTTGTGATTGAAAATATTTGTCGAAAATAGTTTTCAGTGACGAAATTTTTTTGTCGGAAAAGGATTTTTAGTGATGAAATTTTCCGTCACTGAAAACTGTTTTCAATGATTTTTCATTTTAAAATTTCATCGAAAATATTTTTTAGCAACAAAACTAAAAATCATTTTTTCTTTTTTATTAAATTTATTAATTATTTTTATTTAATATTTAAATTTTGTTA